>CM044445.1:23085703-23098868 GCA_024363595.1 Xenopus borealis
CGAATTTCTAATAGATTCGTAGGATTTTTGGGGAATTTTAGTAAATTTGCCCCTAAGTGTTCTGCAGGAGTCTCAAACAAATACTTACCAAGCATTTTGAATTTGCCAGAACAGTTCCAGCAAGTGGGGCTCAAAAGGGCCAGGCAGTAATTATATAAAATAAAATCTAATATAATATGAAAAAAAAACAAGAATAGAGTTTTGGGCAATTGGGAGGCATAACCAGACATGGCTTGGGAGGATCGGGGCTTCATATTAAACATTCAGTGTTTCTAATTTAAATTGTTAGCAACTATGAAAACATTGCATTAAAATCCTAGGAGACATATGCTTGTGTACTGAGCATGCAGTTTAGCACAGAAAAATAGAACAAAAATCTGTTTTCCTATGTGCTCACATTTAGTCTTTAACTTGGGATTCCATACACAAAAATGTATGGTTCCTTCTCTATGTGCGTCTGAACCTGAAATTGAATTGGCTTAGAGTAGGGATGCACCAAATCCACTTTTTTGGATTTGGCCGGACCCCTGAATTCTTCGAAAAAGATTTGTATAAGCATTAGGGGTGGGAAGGGGAAACCATTTTTTACCTTGTTCTGTGCCAAAGAGTCATGCAATTTACCTCCCCGTACCTAATTTGCAAATTAGGGTTCAGATTCTGTTCAGCTGGGTAGGAGGATTTGGCTGAAACCGAATCCTGCTGAAAAAGGCCGAATCCTGGATTCGGTGCATAGCTAGCTTAGAGTGCTCTTAAAGAGCTCTTAAAAGAGCTTAGAGTGCTCTTTTCAGCTTCCGTTTTCTGCTTTGTAGGATTAAAATGTATAAGCATTTATATACATTTCAATTGGACCTACTGTCTGTTGTTTTGCTCCAATTATAATTTATATATCATCTGATGTCTCATGTCACTGCTTATAGATGCTAGACAGTTCGGAGCCCATAGGCTATAGAGCTGTCTGAACAGGACAGGTAGAGTCCTGCGCAGGTCCATTTTTTGGGACCCGCGACCCGAACCGTACCCGCAACCCGCTGACCATCAAGAATCAGGAAGTGCTGTCATTGTAAACCGGAAGTGACATCAGTAGTAGACATGCTCAGAAAAAGGAGTAAAAATCGATATGGTGAGGATCTGCGACCCGACCCTTCACCCGCCAACCTGCAGAACCACCGGCCCGCTTCTATAACCGCACCCAGAAATTCTACGTGCAACCCGCAGGGTACTGCGGGAATTTGCAGGTAACACTCTAGTCCAAGGTGGCATGCAGAATTTGCCCTGTGCATTAGAATTTTCCTTCTACAAATGTTGCTTGGCTAAGCTCACTACAAAAGAACACCACCTCTAAGCATAAGTATTAATGCACATTTCCAAAATGCACCAGTACAGGCTTGACAGCACAACACAAAAGAATGAGGATTTTTGTTTTATTTTTTGTTTCTTGCAAGACTGAGTACGCTTTCTTATTTCATTCTGTACTTAAGGCAAGTCTGTGTGGTTAAAGGAACAGTTCAGTGTAAAATAGATAGGCTGTACAAAATGAAAAATATTTCTTGTATAGTTAGTTAGTAAAAAATGTAATGTATAATTGGAGTGGCTGGATGTGTAACAGAGCAGAACACTGCTTCCTGCTTTTCAGCTCTCTAACTCTGAGTTAGTCAGCAACTTGAAGGGCAGCCACATGGGACATAACTTTTCAGTGACTTTACAATTGATCCTCCACATTCATTCAGATTCAAAAGCAACAGTTATGACCCATGTACCCCCCTAAAGTCAATGATTGGTTATTGCTTGGTAACCAGTTAATGGAAACCGAGAGCTGAAAAGCAGGAAGTAGTGTTCTTGCTATTATGTTACCTATCAGTGATTATGTTACCTATCTAGTTACCCAGTTTTTATTTTTATACTGTACTGCTCCTTTAACACTAGTCTTTCCATTAAGGAACTACTTTACATGTGACATTCAATGTCTGCTTATGTGAAAACAACAAATCTTCAATACCCTCTAAAACCTTGTGCTTTATTCTGTATGTTTCATTTGTAATTAAAAATTTCCCTGTAGTTTGTCTAGAACCACGTGGGTTTCTTGTAAAGAATCTGGTTTTGATGATCTCTAAACTATGTCTGGTCCTGAGGCACATCTTCATCTTCTGATCCAGATGAGGACAGACACATACTTCAGAACATTTCAGAATCATTTATTTACTGTAATTTAACCAGTCAGACCTGGGTTGGGTGTTTGGCTGAAAAATATACAAAAAGATAATTCTGCCCTGTGAAATTTTCTGGAGATACTCTGTCTCCTACAGCTGTATGCATGGAAGACTTTAGACTTGCAAAGGCTGTAGAGGGTGACAGGCAACCAGTAGGCTATAGACAGACCATAATGAGAATTATCAGAAAGTTGTTAGAGGTCTTATTGTGTGCCATGGTTACTTCAGGTGCCCCAAGGAGAAAGAAAGCAAGCCAAATCACAAACTCTTCTTGGGAGTGTATCCACATTTTCATACTGAGGCATTAATGGATCTTTTTAGCAAACCAGGAATAGAAACTATATGGACTACTTAAAGGAGAACTGAAACCTAAAAATGTATAGGGCTAAAAATACCATGTTTTACATCCTGAACATATTGCACCAGCATTAAGTTTCAGCTTCTCAATAGCAGCAATGATCCAGGACTTCAAATTTGTCACAAGGGGTCACCATCTTGAAAAATGTCTGTGGCACTCACATGCTCAGTTGAGAAGCTAAGCAGCTGTTGAGAAGCTAAGCTTGTCTTGTAATATAAGCTGATGCTACTGGGCTGATAATTATTCTGATTCTAGTTGTACTGGTGTAGTAATTATACAAATTAATAACTAATCGGCCTTCTATTGTGACATTTCTATTCTATGTGTACTGTATATTGTGAGTGGGTCCCTAAGCTCAGTAAATGACAGCAGCACAGAGCATGTGCAGTGAAAAGAAGATGGGCAGCTACTGGGGCATCTTTGGAGAGACAGATCTTTCCTGTTAAAGGGATTTGGTTGCCTGGGGCTTGTACAGAAGCACAAAACTTAATGTACACCATTTCTAGCCTACTTATTTAGTTTAACTTTCCTTGTCCTTTAAGGGAAACTCTTTTGTAGGGAAAAATGTGTCATCCAAGAAACACCATAAACTTGCAGTAGATAAATATGAAAGTTCTGGACACTTAACCAGACTTGTTCAGAGGACAAATCTGGACAGGAAAGTTTTTGCTCTTCAGAAGCACATACTTCACATTTTAGCAAGTGGTTGTGCTACCAGCAGCGTAGGTTATGGCACGTGGGTTGTTCTGTTGCTGGAGTGTAAATACTTGGGATAAGCTGTCAGTGCACACACAGATTGAATAACGGCCAGAAACAATAAAGCATGCATTTTCACCCCAAAACAGAAATGTTTTAAACACCCTGCACAATTTTTGTTTTTAGGACAAAATCTTTGTGTGTGTTGAGTGGCAAATGAATGCTATGGAAATTACTGCATTCACGCTGGGAAATGTGGTTTTCTACCAATGGACTCGGGAGCAGTAAAAACACTTTATGAATTATGAATGGGCTTCTCCATCTAGCAGTCTGGTTATGTCAAAGCCAGGAGCATGCTACTTGCCTGGATTCATAGTGCCAACTAAATCTGGGGCTGTTTTTATTGGCTTGGCTTTGGGGCCCCCTCGATGCAGTGCAGTGACAATTTTGACAATACTACTTTGGGCATTATCATGTTTTAAATTTCCTTCTCCCACAGTGTTCACTGTTCCAGGTTAGTACAGAATTGGTCCTCTCAAATTTGAGGGAATGAATTTGACTGGCATGTAGTGAGGCTAAACTTCAATACAACTGAACACCATCTGCAAGCCAGTCCTGATCACCCCAACATCAGTATTGCCCTCAGTGTTGTTCTCAGAACAATCAAGCTAAAAGAAGTAGCAGCTTAATATGAATATCCCTTGTTTTGAAATGAGATGTTGTCTGTTGGATACTTTTGGCCATATGCAGAGAGAGACTATTCTGTGCATACAATTTAATGTGCACCTGTATATTTAAGGGAAGACAATCTATGTATCAAGATTCAGTCATGTAATATGTAACTCCTTGTTTGTGTATTCTTTTTGATCGAGATTTCTTTCACCTTTTCTCAGGGGGCCCAGATCACAGGGCATCTCTGCAACAGGTTGTTATTTTGGTTTTTGTTTTGTGCGATGGAGTGATGGTTACTGCTCAGAAAAATAAAACAATCCAGTTGGATTTACAAAACATTTTCCACTACAGATACATAGTGCATCTGAAATTATTTGTACTGATTTTTGAAGTGCCTTTTAGCAGTACATTTCAATATGCATTCAGTTTGGGGGATACAATGAAACAGATGTTTAATGCAGCAGGTAAGCTCTAACCCCCAATAGAAACAATAGTTGGGTAAATTCTGACGAATTAGTAAATTTTAAAAGCCAAAAAGGTTGTGATTTAAAAAATGACTTTTCTAACTTTCACGATACTACCCAGGCACCCCTTGTGCCTTAAATGTATGCACAGTAAAAACTTTTCTTACTAGGTTTAAGCATTTTTCAGAGAAGAGTAGTCTAGCCCTGTGTATAAGGATGGAGGTTGCTAAACAAATGTACCCACCTCCCCAGTCATTTTAGAATTTTGGCAGCACCCATTTTGGGAAATGGAGGAACTTCAAGACCTAGAATACATAATTTCACAATGAAATACGATATTTACCAGTAGGTCTTTCCAACTGACAAAAGGTCACCCACCGTGATTAGAATAAGAGGTTCCGCCTAAGGGCTCATCCAGACGAGCAGATTCGTGGAGATTAGTCGCCTGGCGACAAAACGCCATGTCTTTGAGGCAACTAATCTCCACGAATGGCTTGCTCGTAGCGCGCACCCGCTAGAAGTAAAGTCGCCTGCGCCTATTCACCCTAGTCTGTATGAGCTCTAAATATTCGGAAGGGGATTTTTATTGTGAGAGCTGTGAAGATGTCGAATTCTCTCCCTGAATCAGCTGTACTGGCAGATAATTAGATAGCTTTAAGAAGGGGTTGAATGGCTTTTTAGCAAGTGAGGGAATACAGGGTTATGGAAAATAGCTGATCGTACAAGTTGATCCAGGGACTAGTCCGATTGCCATCTTGGAGTCAGGAAGTCTTTGGAGAGGTTCAAACTGTTTTTTTTTTGTCTTCCTCTGGATCAACTAGCAAGCAGGTTAAATATAGATTTAAAAGGTTGAATTTGATGGAAGTGTGTCTTTTTTCAACCTATCTTACACAATGGTTTTGGTTAGGAGTCAGGAAGAAATACCCCCCCCCCCCCAGGCAAATTGGAGATACAAATTTAGTTTTAGTGCTCATGCACCTTTTCTAAATAAACCCAAATAATAGGTGTCAACAAGGGTGTTTTATTTTCCCTTTAGAGTACTGCTATGGGTGAGTGCAAGAGGATCTCATTTATAACACATTTCTGCTAGATGATGCCAGTGACTAATTTAAAGCTAAGTGGTGTCAGCACCTGAATGTGCAATTCTACAGAGCCTAGTTATTGATGGTACCATGCTATTTTGCTATTGTGGGCCACATGTACCACAGCTAGTATAAGTTGATACAGCTGCATAGGTCTCAAGTCAAATATTGCATGGTTGCAAGTTCAAGTTAGCTTGAAATTTAAAATGTAACTCTCATCCTTTTTCCAAGTAATTTGTTTCCTTGTTTCCTGGACAGGAGGATCTGGCCTAGGCACCACTTAACGGTCTTTCAAGGTAGAACATTTAATCCTGATTTTAGATCTGGAGCATAAACAAAGCATAGCTTGCAGCCTGCCTGCCTTGCCCGGCTATTGGTAAGCAGTTTATCGCCCCAAGATTATGGCGAGTGAGATTCCTTATTTTATCTTTTTAGAAATGTAATCTTTAAAGTGGGTTGGCTGCATGCTCTTCAGTGATTCTGGGCAGCATAGGCTCCACATTTATTGCTTTCTGTTTTTTATTCATGCAAAGGCCAGGAGAGGTGAATATGCAGAGTCCTGCAGTGTCTGCTTTTCATAAATTACTCTGAGGAACAGTCTCTGCCTGTCTGAGCATTACAAAAAGTCATGGAGGGTTTGCCTAATGTTTGCCTTGACTTTGTTTGTTAGTTCTCTTTAGTGCTATATATTATCTGTTTCTTTTATTTAGCACCCAGTGACATAATATTAGGGAGCCGGGACCCCCCAGCAAAACGTTTCCAGGGGTCCACATCAGGTAGCAGGAACCCTACCTGAAGTAAACCAAACATTGGACAGAAAAGAACTTGTTAAAAAGGGCCTGGCACAAGGTTGTCCGCAGGATGCACTGTCCATTCTCTGATTTTTTGTTTTCAGACCTTTGATCTAGTGAATATTAGGCCTTGCAAAGGATTGTGAGATATGGACAATTTGATAAAGGTACGTCATTGGGAACAAAAGCCTTTAAAGTTTGTGCAATTTAGTTGAATAAACCTTATTTATTGGAGATGATGCAAACGTTTTGGTGTGGCAGAAGCATGAATGTTCTCCTCATAGATTTACGAAGGGTTGAAGTGAATATTGAAATTAAATTCGAATTTGTAAAATTCAAATTTCACAATTATTTTGGGCTACTTCGACTATCGAACAGCCCAAAATGTGTTTTGATGTGAAAACATTTGAAAATTCGAATTTTGAAGTACTGCCTCTTTAAAAAAAACTTCAAATTCAACAATTTGACACTTTAAAGGGATCCTGTCATGGGAAAAAACATTTTTTTTTTTCAAAATGCATCAGTTAATAGTGCTGTTCCAGAAGAATTCTGCATTGAAATCCATTTCTCAAAAGAGCAAACATAATTTTTTTATATTTAATTTTGAAATCTGACATGGGGCTAGACATATTGCCAATTTCCCAGCTTCCCCAAGTCATGTGACTTGTGCTCTGATAAACTTCAATCACTCTTTACTGCTGTACTGCAAGTTGGAGTGATCTCACCCCCTCCCTTTCCCCCACCCAGCAGCCTAACAAAAGAACAATGAGAATGTAACCAGATAACAGCTCCCTAACACAAGATAACAGCTGCCTGGTAGATCTAAGAACAGCACTCAATAGTAAAACCCATGTCCCACTGCGTACTATTTAGTTACATTGAGAAGGAAAAACAACAGCCTGCCAGAAAGCAGTTCCCTCCTAAAGTGCTGGCACAAGTCACATGACTGGGGCAGCTGGGAAATTTACAAAATGTCTAGCCCCATGTCCGATTTCAAAACTGAATATAAAAAAATCTGTCTGCTCTTTTGAGAAATGGATTTCAGTGCAGAAGTCTACTGGAGAAGTACTATTAACTGATGCATTTAAAAAAAAACAAAAAAAAAACATGTTTTCCAATGACAGTTTCCCTTTAAAGCTACCAAATTGCCATTTTAGCCTCCTAGAAGGTTTACTGAAATTTTCTTCTAAGTCCTGAGAAATCAAAGGATATTTTTGAAAGTGTAGAATAGAATGATTTGAACGATTTTTATTGGATTGAAAACGGACCTATTTGGTCCATTTTAAAAAAAAATTAGATGGTCGAATTTCGAAGTTTTTTAACTTCTAACTTTGATCTTTAGTAAATCTGCCCCTAAGAGTAATACTTTTATTTTTTCAGATTTATCTGACACTGCCTATACAGATTTGCTTAGGTAGTTTGGCCAGTTTCCAGCCTGCCTGACCATCTGAGTATTCACACTTGAAAGGGTTGCCAGATGCAGGATTGAGAGGAGTCTTGGTTCCTTGGCTTCCTTTCTTTCAGGTATGGCCACCTTTTAATGTAAAAAGTATATCTTCATCTTTTTACCTAAGATAAGGTAGGTAGGGAGCTTAGAAATATTTATTTTCTCCCAAAGCATGCCTCAGAAATAAAAAGGAAGTAAACATGGCGTGACTTCAAATTTGTTCTGTAGTGTATGCTATTTCCAAAGAAAAAGAAAAGAAACAAAATGAAAACCACGTGATTTATTGCATTCCAGGCAAATTGCTGAGGGATTGCCAACATTCCCAAAAGAAAATTCCATACGTTTTCAAAAAATATCTACATAGGACATACCCAGTCACAAACAGCCATTTTTCTAAACCACCCCTGACATTTGTGTAAGGTGATATTGATACTTAAAACTGTGCAGTTAATCTCATGCACTCCATTGCCCTTTCCTAATGTCAAGATTATTTGCTCGAGTAGTAGTGTTCTTTCTATAGGACTCTTGTATTCATATTGCAGTTTAGAAAAGTGTCGGTTGATAAGTTTACATTAGCTTGCAACCTAAATTATTGCCCCAGTCTGGGGTGGAACAATTCAACAATCAGTGGTACGTCCAGTGCAGTTATTGGGCACCCAGTTACTCTAAGAAGCCCTAAGAATTTGGCCAGCTGACGAAACTTCTGCAAGATTTGTCAGAATCCAAAACAGATTCCCACCAAAATATAATGCAAATATTTTAGTAGAAATAAAATCTTTGTGCAGGTAAGGGACCTGTTGTTTTACAGATAAGGGAACTTTCTGTAATTTGGATCTCCATACCTTAAGTCTACTAAAAAAATAATTAATAATAAAAAAAATTTATGGTATTGGCATTTAAGGTATGGTTTTACAGAGAAAAAGGAAATCGTTTTTTAAATTTTTAATTATTTGGTTAAAATTGTATCTATGAGAGATGGCCTTCCCATCTGGTTTCCAGATAAAGGATACCATACCTGTATGTATTAAAGTGCCAAGACAATTGAACAACACAGAATTGAGCAACACACATTTGATTCATTTTGACCAAATCCAGGCATTCCTACAACTTTGTCAAATTCCACAATTCAGTTTTTCTTATGAACCTAAGTTTGGGGAATATGATTTTATGATTTTTCTCCCACAAGGCCCCTTATTGTTAATAAATTTTGTTTATATTTCTGCTTAACTGCATTTGTAACCAATTTCACTTCACATTTCCTAATTCTTTTTTAATATTTTTTAATCTTTAAGCAAATTGGTTCCATCCCTTTTACACATGCTTACTTTGCTGAAATTATTAGACATTTTGCTAGTTACTGATCTGATGGTGTTCTAGTTTAAGCAGTATATGGTTTGGTAGGGCTGTTCTGTGGCAGTGGCATTATAGTAAACCAAGCCACCCCCATCCCTAGAACATTGGTGTACATTGCCTGGTTTTTATTCACACACAACCAATACTGAAATTGTGCATGCATTCCTAGACGTTCCTCCAGGCCTAGACTGGCAATTTATGGGAAAAAGCTATAGGGACTGATGTAATATGTCATAGACAGTCACTATTTATTGGGCTGGTGGTTGTTTGGGCCTCTGTGTAGCTGAAATGCCAGGGCCTGGTTTGACTCCCAGTCCAGACCTGAGTCCCTTTATACTTCTGGCTTCCTTTGCAGTCATTAGATCCATTGTCATTATACTCTCGAGTCTCGTCATCCTAAATAATATCTAAGTACAGGTATAGGATCTACAATGCTTGCTATTTGGATATAGTTAGATCACCATACATCACACCAAAACCATTGTGTAAGATAGGTTGAAAAAAGACACACTTCCATCAAATTCAACCTTTTAAATCTATATTTAACCTGCCTAACTGCTAGTTGATCCAGAGGAAGACATAAAAACTGTTTGAAACCTCTCCAAAGACTTCCTGACTCCAAGATGGCAATAAGACTAGTCCCTGGATCAACTTGTGCGACAAGCTATCTTTCATAACCCTGTATTCCCTCATTTGCTAAAAAGCCATCCGACCCCTTCTTAAAGCCTAATGTATCCGCCTGTTCAGGGAGAGAATTCCACATCTTCACAGGTCTCACTGTAAAAAAAAAAAAAAAAAAAAAAAAAAAAAAAAAAAAAAAAAACCCTTCTGAATATTTAGACAGAACCTCCTTCTAATCTGAATAGCT
Organism: Xenopus borealis; assembly: GCA_024363595.1. NCBI lineage: Eukaryota > Metazoa > Chordata > Amphibia > Anura > Pipidae > Xenopus > Xenopus borealis. Next base: position 23,095,642 of record CM044445.1, read on the forward strand.
GACCTCTTGTCAGCAGGAAGGACCTACTGGTAAATAAAGCATTAGAGAGATTATTATATGACCCCCTTATATATTTATACATAGTTATCATATTCCCCTTAAGTGCCTCATAGCTGAGATTTCCCATACATTTTATCAGCTTAGTTGCCCTTCTCTGCACCCTCTTTAATTCAGTAATAGGACAGGCAGAATATGGCACACACAGGGAGCATAGGGCAGGCAGAATACAGCAGGAGACAGCAAAACTTATGAGAACCACTCTTATGACTATGAAGATTTTCATTCATCCAGGTCATGGGATATCTAGTATAGGTAATTCTGAAACAACTGGACTTGCTGAGTAATCATTGAAGACGGTTCACTACTCATCTGTGCAGCTTCTTCAGTTCAACTAAACTGAAGAAGCTGCTGGGATGAGTAGTGAAACGTCTTCAGCAAGTCTATTTGTTTTAGAATTACCTATACTATATATTTAAGATGAACAGTTCATAGTGTGCTACATACAGTGACACAATGCTGGTGCCCCTTCAGCAAGTTGGGAGAACAGGTCAATAATATGGGGAATTTCAGTCTGGGTCTAAAGTTTGAACAGTACAGGGCTTTAGGGTATGAACAATAGAGGTGTTACAGGTGCAGGAGTTTACAATATGAATTGTAAACCATGCAGGGGCCAGTTAATCTCGGTACTGAACCTTTTAAACCTTACACATGGTAAGCAGTCACAGCAGGCAGACTTTCATGTGGGGGCCACATAAGGGGGGTCGTGGGCTGGAGGTGGCCCACAGGTAAGTAGTTGGGCAGCACTGCTTTAGCAAATGTTAGCAGAATTACTGGTTTCAAGGACTGTACAGCTGGGGTCCTGTAGCTCACATTCTGTGCAACTGTATGACACTATGGCTAAAGTTTCACTTTCCAAAATTATCCTTTTTCCTGCTGACATTTCTTTGTCCCTGTACTATGAAATTCTGAGAGCTGCCATACAGGCAAACAAGCAGTACCAAATTCAGGTGTTTTAATCCTGTCACTGTGGGAATTTTAAGAGGGAGTTTTGGGAGACCCAGACCTTAAAGGCTAAAGGGATGAGGTGGCATAGTACAGCGTTTCAAAACCTATGTTGTAGCACTTCTAGGCCAATTCTTTGTTGGGCTTTACTTCTCCAATTAAACTAGAAGATCATAATCTGTAGTAAAGATTGTGTGCCAGCTGGTTGGTTGCCCATGTTTTTGCATAATCAAAACTGTGTGGGAAAAGCGGTTACAAAGCAGTTACAAGGAAATGTGAATCTCAGAAAAGGAATTCATACAAATACTCACATGCTAATTGGAACCACAGTTACCTATCAAGCGTCTGGAGCAAAATGAAAATACATTGGAGATGACTGTATAGACGTAAGATGTTTTTTTACAAAATCATTTTCAGGTTCTAAATGCATTTGATCCCATGCTGTAGGGAGTTGCCAGTTGGTATCCAGAGCTGTACAGAATGTTAAGGGATGAGGCAGACTTGATAAAGCCCAAGCCTTGCTCCACATATATATTTTAGTCTGTGGGACTTTTGCATATTTTCTTGGTATGTGACTTTCCAAATGAAAAACGTCCGTATCTTGGGAAGATAGTTCTACACAACTTGCAGCTAAGGGGGAGTGTAATCAAGGTACAGGTATGGGACCCATTATCCAGAATGCTCGGGACCTTGAGTTTTACAGATAATTTGTATCTCTGTACCTTAATCTACAAAAAAATCATATATATAGAGGCTTGTTTTGCCTCCAGTAAATATTAATTATATCTCAGTATGGCTCTAGATCATGGTACTGTTTTAATTATTATTATTTTTATAGACAAAAAAGGAATCCCTTTTAAAAATTTTGATTATGATGGAGTCTATGGGAGACCAGCCATCCCATATTTTGTACCTTTGTGGATTATGGGTTTCTGGATAACAGATTCCATACCTGTACAAAGATTGCTAGGTGTAATACAGGTATGGACTCCTTTATGTGGAACCCAATATCCAGAAAGCTCTGAATTACGAAAAGGCGGTCTCCAATAGACTCCATTTTAGCCGACGAATCCAAATTTCAAAAAATGATTTCCTTTTTCTCAGTAATAATAAAACAGTACCGTGTACTTGAGTAAAACAAAGCTATAAGTAATCCTTATTGGGTTTATTTAATGTTTACATTTTCTAGTAGGATTAAGCTGTGAAGATACAAATTAAAGAAAGATCCATTATCCGGAAAGCCCTTGGTCCTGAGCGTTCTGGATAACAGCTCTCACACCTGTAACTCAAAGCAACCATTCAATAGGTAGTATTCCCTGGTCAATACTATCATCCTATTGGTTGTTAGGGCATGGGCTACAGTGCTTTTCATTACGGATCAGGAATAGGCAATTTCATACTTCTGATCCCGGAAAGGATCATGTCTTCATATGTGTCATACTCTAAACCGGTATTTTTCCTAGCTATCCGGTTGGCCGATCCAGGAGGCACAAAGCTGTGCAAAGGCCAAGCTGAAGGTTAGTTATAATGATATTTGGGGTGAAAACCTATTTAATACTCTAGATATTTTGGGAGCTGTGGCCAAATTACCAAAAAAAGCCATATTTTCATACACCTCTAATTTTATGAGTTACGGGGTCCTTTACCAAATGCTGGGCCTCAAAGTGAGTCTTGAACTGAAAGGGTCAGAAACCCCATTGTTATGCTATAAATCTAGGTTTGAACCTCAGGTGGTCTTGCACTTAAACAAGTAGTGTAATTAGTGGTGGTATATGCATTGATTTAGTGCTTACCATGTCATGATTATTTGATCTTGCAATACTAAATTTTGCGAGTAAGTATTCAGTGTCACTTTAACTGCAGAATCTATGTTGCTGGCACTCTGTATGTTCTACACTGGGAGGCACTAGATGGGTTGCACAGTTCTCATTGGTAATACAGATGGTTTGAGGGGGGTTCTGTCAAATGTTAAAGCTGAATAATATTACTATCTTCTAAAAAATATATGAAGAAGAAACCATCTTTAAACTTGATGCACCTTCTCTGGGCCCAAGCTCATTTAAGATGGACTGGGGCAAAGTTGAAAGCTGGTGTGGACATGCATTAGTACACAGGGTATGGGGGTGCATTAGTGCGCATGGTATGGGGGTACAATGCATTAGTGCCAGGCCTAGATTTGTGGTAAGGCCACCTGGGCCTAGGGTGACAGGATTTTAGGGGGGGGG
>CM044445.1:23137370-23150561 GCA_024363595.1 Xenopus borealis
GTGTGGCACTGTATTGAATGCTTTAGCAAAGTCTAAGTAAATCACATCCACTGCCATCCCTGTTCAGAAGCAATCACATTCAAAATCATGTTAAATAGGAGTCCGCATACACCTGCCATCATTTGCCTATGATTAACCCCAAATAAAGTTCAGCTGCTCTAGTTGGTCTTGGCTGTGTGGTACATGTGACCACAATCTCCCATATTCTTCATATGTCTGGGCTATGGGGTAGAGTGGCAAGACTAAAGCCTTTTCTTACGAAGAAAAACATCCAAGCCAGGCTACATTTTGCAAAAACACATCTGAAGTCTCCCAAAAACATGTGGGAAAAGGTGTTATGGTCTGATGAAACCAAGGTTGAACTTTTTGGCCATAATTCCTAAAAAATATGTTTGGCGCAAAAACAATACTGCACATCACCAAAAGAACACCATGCCCACAGTGAAGCAGCATCATGCTTTGGGGCTGTTTTTCTTCAGCTGGAACTGGGGCCTTAGCTAAGATAGAGGGACTTATTAACAGTTCCAAATACCAGTCAATATTGGCACAAAACCTTCAGGCTTCTGCTAGAAAGCTGAACATGAGGAGGCACTTCACCTTTCAGCATGACAACAACCCAAAGCATACATCCAAACCAGCAAAGGAATGGCCTCACCGGAAGAAGATTAAAGTTTTGGAATGGCCCAGCCAGAGCCCAGACCTGAATCCAATTGATAATCTGTGGGGTGATCTGAAGAGGGTTGTGCACAGGAGATGCCCTCGCAATCTGACAGATTTGGAGTGTTTCTGCAAAGAAGAGTGGGCAAATCTTGCAAAGTCAAAATGTGCCATTCTGATAGACTCATACCCAAAAAGAGTGAGTGCTGTAATAAAATCAAAAGGTGCTTCAATAAAGTAATAGTTTAAGGGTGTGCACACTTATGCAACCACATTATTTTAGTTTTTTTTTTTTTTTGTTTTCTTCCCTCCACCTAAAAGATTTCAGTTTCTTTTTCAATTGAGTGGTTCAGTTTATAGGTCACATTAAAGGTGGAAAAAATTCTGAAATGATTTATCTTTGTCTCATTTTTGTACAGCACAGGAACCTGACATTTTACCAGGGTTGTGTAGACTTTTTATCTCCACTGTATAAAAGCCACATCCCTAACACAAACTTCTAGTGAGCAGGACAGGTGAGGATTGACAAAGCATAGGTAATTCCTAAATTTTTTTTTTATGTAAATGTAATTGATAGTTAAGAAATGTGTGAATATTGGCTCCTTCTAAAGATATTTTTTTGTGCTTGTGACCATCTTCAGTTTAATATTTTAAAGTCTCGCCACCTCTCATAGGGCTGAAGTGTGCAGTAATAAAGGGGCTGTTCTTAAAAACTGGTATTTTGTTTTAAATGAGGGTGATGATTCTGTCCTTTAGAACCGTCTTTAGTGTAGGTATGTGATATGTTACCCGTAAACCTGTTATCCAGAAAGCTCCAAGTCACAGAAAGGCTGGCTGCCACAGACTCCATTTTATAGAAATAATAGTTTTTAAAATGAATTCCTTTTTCTCTAATAAGAAAACGGTACCTTGTACTTGATCCAAACTAATTCATTCTTGTTGGAAGCTAAACCAGCCTATTGGGTTTGTTTAATGTTAAAATGAGGCTTAAAGGAATTGTTCAGTATAAAAGTAAAAACTGGGTAAATAGATAGGCTGTGCAAAATAAAACATGTTTTCAATATAGTTAGTTAGGCAAAAATGTAATGTATAACAGCTGGAGTGACTGCAAGTCTAACCTAATAGAACAAAACACTACTACTTGCTTTTCAGCTCTCTTTTGTTTACACTGACTGGTTACCCTGGTTACCAGGCAGTAACCAATCAATGACTTGAGGGAGGGCCACATGGGTCATAACTGTTGCTTTTGAATCTGAGCTGAATGCTGAGGCTCAATTGCAAACTCACTGAACAGTTATGTCCCATGTGGCCCCCCCTCAAGTCGCTGACTTACTCAGATTTAGAGAGCTGAAAAGCAGGATGTTGTGTTCCACTCACTCCAGTTTTTATACATTACATTTTTGGCTAACTAACTATATTAGAAACATTTTTTATTTTGCACAGTCTATCTATTTACCCAGTTTTTATTTTTACCCTGAACTGTTCCTTTAAGGTGTGTCCTTTAGAACCGTCTTTAGTGTAGGTATGTGATATGTTACCTGTAAACCTGTTATCCAGAAAGCTCCAAGTCACAGAAAAGCTGGCTGCCACAGACTCCATTTTACCGTAATAATAGTTTTTAAAATGAATTCCTTTTTCTCTAATAAGAAAACGGTACCTTGTACTTGATCCAAACTAATTCATTCTTGTTGGAAGCTAAACCAGCCTATTGGGTTTGTTTAATGTTAAAATGAGGCTTAAGGTGTGAAGATTACAGCAAGATCCATTTTCCGGAAAAGCCCAAGTCCTGAGTGTTCTGGATAACAGGTCCCATACCTGTACTATCTGTCATTTCTTATTAAAGTGATTTGGCCTTCCGTAAAGATGCAAAAAGGGAATATAAGAGCACATGAAAATTGCTGTGGTAAAAGTCTATGGGGGGCATTTTGGGCCCAAAGTTTTAAAGCTGGCTTTAATTGCTTGCTTACCTCTCATTACAGGATAAGCTGAGCTAATGGGCGCCATCTTCCGGCTCTTTGGTACTTTTCAGGACATCTTCCAGCACTTCAGCAATTTCCATCACTTTCAGAGCATGCGCAGTTGTCAGAAACCAGAAGACTGCTCCAGCTGCGCGCATGTGTCGATATGCTGCTCTCTTCCCAAAGATTACTGAAGAGCTGAAGATGGCGCCTATGAGCACCGCTGCGCTGAATCTGCAAAGAGATGTAATTAAAGACTTAATTAAAGGGGCAATTATTGGAGTTTACACTTAGGCTGGGGGGAGCAGGGGGGGGCGGGTATGTAGGGTAGGCGAATTTTAAGCATACGGGGTTTGGTTTTCCTTTAGAGTTGACTTCCCCTCTGATTGATTCTTCTCTGCATTTCTATGCAGTAAGTTTGGGAGTAATGTAATAGAAGGAGCACGGCTTGCCACAGGTGTCTAAACCTATGGCAACTATTCAGCAAGTAGCATTTGTTTACTAGACATAATCACAGTTTCTGTATGACATACAGCAGGGAAAATAAGAATTGAACACGTCAATGGTTTTCTCAGTAAATATATTTCTAATGGGGCTATTGACATGAGATTTACACCAGATGTCGATAACAACCCACATAATCCACAAATACAAAGAAATCAATAAATAAGTCCATAAATTATGTGTAATAAAGTGGAATGACACAGAGAATAACACGCTTACTTAATTGTATTTAATACATAGTAGAAAAGCCTTTGTTGGTAATGACCGCTTCAAGACGCCTCCTGTGTGGGGAAACTAGTTCCTCCACACAAACTGACTTCATATCTTGAAGGTTCCAGGGGTCTCTTCTATGAAGTCTGATCTTAAGTTCTTTCCATAGATTTTTCAGTAGGATTCAAGTTGGGTGATTGACTGGGCCATTCAAACAGCTTTATCTTTCTATAAAATTATTTGAGTTTCCTTGGCTATGTGTTTGGGGTCATTGTCTTGCTGAAATGTCCACCCTCATGTCATCTTTAGCATCCTGGTAGATGGTAGCAGATCTTTACCAAGAATGTCCCGGTGCATTTCTCCATTTATCCTTCCTCAGTTTAACTATTTTTTGGATTTGGCTAAATTCTGAATGTTTCTGAAGGTTTTGTCTAAATTTGACCCATATCTGCAAACTAGTGGTCAGATTCAGCCAAATCCTTCATGAAAGATTCAAGATTTTGCCAAATCCTAGTGAATCATCAATCACATTTTTGCAATTTGGCATGCCGTGAGTTGCAGTAGGATTGAAAAGAACGGCATTGCAGAAAAAAAAAAGTTTTCTTGTTCTTGTGACCAAAAGTCACATGATTCTAAGAGTTTGTTTTGGCCAGGTACTTGCATTCAACTGAATCCTGTTGAAAAAGGGCAAATCCCTGGATTTGGTGCATCTCTTTTGCATTAGTGCATATTTTTTTTTTTTTTGCACTTTGTGTCCTGTATTTTAATTATATTATAGTACTGTTTAAAGGAGATGGAAAGTTTACTACAGTTTATTGCCAATAGATTGGCCACAATAATGCAAGCTATAAGACTATATTTATTCTTTGTGTGACATCACTTCTTGCCTGAGTCTCTCCCTGCTCAGACATAGCTCTGGGCTCAGATTATAGCAGGGAGGAGGGAGGGAGGAGCAAACTGAACATGCTCAAGCATTAGCCCTGAAGGTTTATGCTGAAAACAGGAAGTCTGAAATTAAATGCTGTTTCTTTTGACAGAGGACTCAGAGCAGCATTACTTTGAGGGTTTACTTTTGTATTTATATAGACCTTTCTGAAAATGCTTACTTAATTTTAGCCTTTCCTTCTCCTTCACAGGGAAGCAAAAGCTTTGGTTTGACCCCTTTGCTCTTGCCCTGCCTTTTCCCTGGTGTTGCTTGCACGGAGCATTTTAACCTTTTCTTAAAGTCATACTGAAACTAAAAAATGAATTTTAACATATGAATGTACATTAAATGTTACCTATAGGTCATGTTGATCATTATTTGCTGAAAGGTTTGTTTTTGTATATAATTGTTAGTTGAAGTTCCTAAGACTTTCTGACACTCTGACTTTGCCAACCTGACTGTCCCATCTCAGCCTGTTAGTTACAGTTTCTAATGCTAACAGACTTTGCTACACAAATATGGCAGCCCCCTCATTCAGGAACATGGGAGATCAGACAGGTAATGTAAAAGCATCATGCAAATACTTTATGGCAAAGTTAGAAGTAGCTTTCAAAGTCAATCTTATAATAGATTTTAAAAAGATTTTAATTTCAGGTGTCAGTATCTCTTTAATATGTCCCACGGTGTCACCAGCAAGATCTTTCTCTCACTGTTTGCTTCATCTAATTATTGGCCCAATTCATGGGAGAAGTGTTTCCCACGTTTTTAAAGCACTAGTAATGGCGACCTTAGCGTACATTAATGCTAAACAAATGAACAGATGTTACTGCCCCACCCAAAAACTGAAGCCCAGCCCGAGTCAGGCCTCCCCAGCTGTTGTTGAACCACTCCTAGAATTCCCCTTGCAGCCTGATGATCCTGGGATATGCAGTGAGACAGCTGTCATTTCTATGGCTTTATGAGATTAGTACTCTTAAAAATTGTGTAAAACACAGAAAGTAATTAGCAGGAGGGCTAGTGATGCAAAGCATGAACAGGCTGTGCCTTCAATGGAAACAGAGATTCCAGACGGCTAGAGCCAAAAACAAATCCCTTCTCCTCTTCAATTGGCGGGATTGGAATACGTGTGTGTTAATTTGGTAATAGAATTCCAAGTGTGCAGCAGATTTATGGAAATCATCATGTCTCACAGCTTCTGTATCATATTGAATTCTTGTAAACCCCCACCATTCACATATGAGCCCATTATACATACAAATATGCATACATTATACACGCTGCTTGCTTGAACTGAAAGCAATCTATACCCTCCAGCAAAATGTATAAATTAATCTGATTACTCTTCTGAACCCATATGCAATTTGCATTACTTTTTTCCTAGTTTCCAAGATATTAGCAGTTTCTACATGAGTAGAGTAATGGTACATAACAGCGCCACCTGCAGTTAATTTTGGTGGGAAAAAAGGAAGGTCTTCTGCAGGGAAATGTCAGATGACTCACCTTTGCTCTCTAACTTCATTTGTTTTTTTTTTAAGCAAATGTCACAACTACACATATCTTGAAAACAAAATGTCAATTGCAGTAGGACGACTAGATGTTACTGGGCCCCTCAGCAAATTCATTTTAGGGCCCCAACGCATCTAGAGGTTGTCCTATTTTACCAGTATATGTTGAAATTGCTCATTTATTAGGGTCCCGCTATACTTCCTGGGCTCCCCTGAAGTTGCAGGGTCTGCTTCCTCTGTAGTTACCCCATTGATCAATAGCAAAAGTGATCAAGTGGAGCAATTTAACATACATTATCTTTGGAGAGTTTTCATTTTCTTTAAGCTCTTTTGAAGTTTGTATATATAGTCATCATCATCTGCACCAAAGTCTTGCCTAAAACAATCATGAACAAGCTTCTATTATTGCAGAGAAAAAGAAATCCTTTTTTAAAATCTTAATTATTTGGCAGTAGAAGAATTGTAGAAACACTGCAGCAATAGCACCCACACGTATAAAAGTAACGCACAGGATTTGTGTGCCTGTGGGGAATGCTTGAGCTGGAAGCAGCAGGACTGCACCAAATTATATATATGTAAATCTGCAGAGCAGGAATCTCCTGTGCACACAACACATTATATCCACATATTTTAGTGTCTATTTAAGGAAAGCGTAAAGAAAACTAAACCATGCTCATAAAATAGTGTTTCCATTTATGGATATTTAAGAAAACGCAACAATCCAAGCATCATAGCGGTGCCGGATTTAATTGCCACCAAAACCCGCTGTGTGAGCTTGGAATGTTTCCCTGTTGTGTCACTGACCTACTCTGCCAATTTTGCATGGTACACTGGGTTTATTTCTTAAACTCACATACCAGTTCTGCACTGATCAGCCAAATATGATGCTCTATTCATTAGTGCTTTTTCATTGAAGCAAACCTAGTGGTTCTAGACTTACTGCAAGCGAAGGTAATCTCTCTATCTATCTATGCCTGAACAAGAACCAGTGACATATGTGCTTGGGATTGATTGACGAGACTGATATACTCTAAAGAATTTCATTCCCAAGTGAAAACTATTACTCAATGTAAGTCAGCCCATTGGATATTCCATTGTGTCAACCTTTCCTTGCTAAATTAATTTCATACCATGCATTCCTCTAGGTCAAGCCAAGAATAGTGCATTCTTCTTTCCACTGCCAGCATGCCAACAAGGTGACATATATCCACCGACTCACGGTAAATTAAATTCACATCAATGTAAGTGAATAGAGAATTTATTCGTATCTTCCTATGTTCCAGGGCCTTAAACGTAACATTTGTAAGTAAAGGTTGTTATACCTGTAAAGCACCTACTACTTAAAGGGATACTGTCATGGGAAAACATGTCTTTTTCAGAACGTATCTGTTAATAGTTCTGCTCCAACAGACTTCTATTCTCAAAAGAGCAAGCAGATTTTTTTTATATTCAATTTTGAAATCTGACATTGGGGTAGACCTATTGTCAGTTTCCCAGCTGCCCCCAATCATGTGACTTGTGCCTGCACCTTAGGATGCAACTACTTTCTGGCAGGCTGTTATTTCTCCTACTTAATGTAACTGAATCAGTCTCAGGGGGGCTTGGCTTTTACTATTGAGTGGTGTTCTTAGATCTACCAGGCAGTTGTTTCTTGTGTTAGGGAGCTGCTATCTGATTACCTTCCCATTGTTCTGTTGGGGGGGGGGGGGGGGGGGGTGATATCACGCCAACCTGCAGTACAGCAGTAAAGTGTGACTGAAGTTCATCAGAGCACAAGTCACATGACTGGGGGCAGCTGGGAAACTGACAATAAGTCTAGCCCAGTGAAATATTTATAAAATGTATTTCAGTGCAGTATTCTGCTGAAGCAGCACAATGTGTTTTGAAAAAAACATGTTTTCCCATGACCGTGTCCCTTTAATTTTTATTTGAAAGAGTCTAATGGCATACGGGTCACTGGGAGTGATTATTGCAGGTGATTGCATTCTCTATGGAGCATAGTTACTCAAGTGAGCCCCAAGTGTGGTAGCAGCTGAAGTAGGTACAGAGCTTATAGTGGTAGAGATATCTTTACCCAATATATTCATCCAATAAACAACATGGAAAGAAATGGTAATCAAGCAGCTAACAGTTAAAGGAAATGTAAACCATTCAACTATAGGAATGTAAAACTGACAGGCTTAGATGGGACAGTAAGGTTGGCAAAACAGTCAGGTTTAGAAATTTGCAAATCTATGGCTGTTTTGGTGGTTTTACAAAATGCCCCCCATCCACATAAACTATATACAAAGAGAGAACACAGGGAGGCCATACATAAGAATGAGCCACATTCATAGTCGGCCTTGTTCAGGGAGAACTGGTTCACTATGAGAGGCCAATGATGTCCATTAAAGGAGAAGGAAAGGCTTTACCAGAAAGGTCTATATAAATACACCGGTAAACATACAGGCAGATTCGGGGAGATTTAGTCGCTTGGCGATTAATCGCCTCTTCTGCGAGGCGACAATCTCCCCGAACTGCCTGCTACTTGCCCGCCGCCTGCATGAATGAAGAAACACCAGAGCCAATGCACTCACGGCGCTTCGATTTCCGGAACAGCAGGCAACTTTGAGGAAATTTTGGGCGATTCTGGAAATTGAAACGCCTTGAAAGTGCATTTGCGCTGGCGTTTCTTCATTCAAACAGGCGGCGGCAGGGAGCAGGCAATTCAGGGAAGATTGCCGCCTTGCAAAAAAGGCGATTAATCGCCAAGCGACTATATCTCCCCGTCTGCCCCAACCCTCAAAGTAATGCTTGCTCTGAGTCCTCTGTCAAAAGAAATTCTACATTTCTTTCATTCTAATTGTGTATACATGGGCTTCTGTATCACACTTCGTCTTTTCAGCTTAAACCTCCAGGGCCCGACCTGAATGTGTTGTCTCCCTCCCTTTTCCCCTCCCTCCTCCATTCCCTGTTGTAAACTGAGCCCAAAGCTAGGAGCAAGCAGGGAGAGACTCAGGCAGGAAGTGATGTCACCCCAATATGGCAGCTGTATCCTAAACAAACAGAGTTTCTAGAGCTGTTTACTCTGGTATAGTAAAGCATTCTGCAGAATAAATATAGCATTCTAGCTAACACTATTGTAGCTAATCAAGTGGCAATAAATGGCCTCTGTAGATTTCCTTCTTCTGTAATGTACGCTTCTTCCTTTCTTTTTGTCTGTCACTTCTATAAATATTGCATTTGTTTGGCGTATGACTCGTATGTAAGCAGTGGTGTAACTTACCATACAGCAGACCTCCTCCTATATTGGGGTCTGCTTTATGGTATTTCCCCCTTTCCTGCACTTTAAACTTGGCTGCCCCCTTGCTCCTCTGCTGTGGGTGGAGGTTGGCAAGCAGACTAGGGTGGGGGGGTCTAAGGGTACTGGGGCCCAATGTGTTCAAGGTAAGACACTTATGAGCAACAACATAAACTTGTAAGCGGATCATAATCCCTATTCCCACATTAGAATAATATACAACCAGCAGATAATTCTCATATTGAAATTAAGGTTGCCACTGGGACAATAAAATTATGCTTGATACCAATTATATTAATAGGGAAGAAATATAAAAATATAGGTATTCTTTTTCCACACTGTAGTAAATTAATTTGACTCGCTATTCTGCATGTTTATATTTATATAAAGCATTTCAGTGAGGAGGAAGCTGAACTGGTTCATTAAGCTCCCCACTAAGTGACACGTATGATGGCCTCTCCAGGGGCCCACTATTGCTTAATATAGAGAATTGGGAGGATTTCCAACCACTGGGTTGTGCTGGCTTTGCATTGGGCTGCACAGATTGCTGTTTTGTAAATCATCAGTCAGCCTTTTGTATATATTATATATATATATATATATATATATATAATGTATATAAACTAGGATGTATTTTTATATAAATGTACTGCATTTTACTTGCAAATAAAGCTTTTCTTTATCACCTTCTCTCCCACTAGTATTCATTTCATTACATGCACATCCATTATCCGGTAGCCTGTTATCCAGAGCGTTCCCATACACTCCATTTAAATCAAATATTTACTTTTTTTTTAATTATTTCCTTTTTCTCTGTTATAATAAAACAGGACCTTGTACTTAACGGAAACTAAGATATTTATTCATCATTATTGGAAGCAAAACCGTCCTATTGGTTTTATTTAATATTTTAATGATTATTAGTAGATTTAAGGTTTGCAAATTATGGAAAGATCCCTTCTCCAATAAAAACCCAGGTCACACGCATTCTGGATAACCGGTCCCATATGTGCTTGCTCAATCAAATTTGGCACTGGAGTTATCAGTAGATTTTGGTTGTCTGTCCAGTTTTAACTTATAGATTACCAACTTTTTATTATACAGCCTGTTTTTAGTGTTTATAGGAGTATGGAAAGATCTATCAGTTGGTATATCGATTGAAAGAGAATCTGATTTATGTCAGTCAAGTGATTAAATTATCAAGAAAGAAAAAGAAATCCCTTTAAAATTGAATAATGAAATAAATAGGGGAAATTCCCAATAGTAATAATGGTCAATTAAGTGCTATTCGAATTTAAATAACAACTAGATCTCTATCGATAGATTATTATTATAAATTAATATATTCCCTGGAGAGTAATATAAATATAAAGTGCTAGTGTGTAGGTGAAAAACAGTAGGAAAATGAGAAAAAGATCCGTATCTAATAATAAATTAGCTAAAAATATATAAAAGCCAATTCATCTCATAGATACAAAATCTAAAAAACTTAAAAAGATTATTATATAATTTATGGAGAATTAAAGTGACTAGTGCCGTTGTGTAAAAATTAGTTCATATATACGATGAGGTCTTCATAAATAATTCATGTATGTTCCTTGATTGGTTAGTTCATTCAAACAAATTATTTAACAGATTATTTTTCATCTAATAAGGTACAATGCCCCAAAACAGTAGGATAATGAAAATCATAGAGGGTGGAGAAGTCCCATAAACTGTCTTATCAATTGGCTATCTTTGGGACCCCACAAGAGGGAGAAGTCAGGGCTTCTGGAGCTGTGGTCTCAGTTTTTAACTCCGCTATCTGTGTTAAAGAGCTATCTAAACTTAAAAACCACAAACTTCAGAGCCCCTAATAGTGAAAACAGATTGCAATAGAAAGAAGTAATCAGTAGGCATAAAAAAGTTAAGTTGTATAAAAAGCAGAAAAAGGATCCCCACAGGATCTGTCTTAAAAAGTGGTAATAACCAAATAGTACTGTTTTTAATTACCAGTATAGCTATTCTTCTGCTGAGGCAGGGATCTTGGCTACACACTTAACTACAACTGGATAGTGATTTATTTTTTGTTACCACCTGAATTGTTTGAAGTAAAAAACAAAAAAGTGGGTTTGAAAAACCAAAGAGAACCACTGATTAAGGTAATGGATGTTTTAGGTTAAATTAGTTTATACTGGATACACCCCAGAGTTGCTCCATTGTTATTTTTGTAAGTACATAATTTAATTAGGCCTTAATCAAAGTCAGATGTCGTCAATGCCGGAGATTCATGCATTTTCCGAGGGTTAATCTTCCACTCAACTGCCATGGGTTCCTTTAAGCAGCCGTACCAGAACTGGAAAGAAAAGATAGGTGACCCTTACAAAGTATCATGTTGATGCCAAGACGAGACCTGGAAGACCAAGATTCCTAGAACTACTTGGGTATGCAAAGCTAAACTCCATGTTGTAGCACAGAACCCAAAGGAGGGTGTAACTGGCATTTGCATAGTGGTACACTGGTTCACATGATGTCATGAGTATAAGAGCCTTGCCTTTGTTATCACAAAAGTCACTGTTTGGCTTAAGCAACACAATACTTAAATAATAACACAGTACTGTGGAAAACAAGTGTTTTCAAAATGCATCAGTTGCTACAGCTGTCTTCTGCACTGAAATCTGTTTTTCAAAAGAGCAAAGTGATTTTCTTTTATATTTAATTTTGAAATCTGACAGGAGCCCCCAGTTATGTGAATTGTGCTTTGATAAACTTCACTCTTTACTGCAAATTTGAGTGATATCACTCTCTCACTTTTCCTCCCCAGCAGCCTAACCGAACAATGAGAAGGTAACCAGATAACAGCTCCTTGGTAGGTCTAAGAACAGCACTCAACAGTAAAAACCCATGTCCCACTGCAACCACATTCATTTACATTGAGTAGGAGAAACAACAGCCTGTCAGAAAGCTGTTGCATCCTAAAGTGCTGGCTTTTTCTGACCAGACAAAATGACCTGAGATGGCTGCCCAGGACTTTCTGTACAGCTTGAAAGGAAAGTAAGAGTTACTGCTATTATGTAATGGCTGCATGAACCTGCTAATAAAGCATTGTTATACTCTCCTCATCCTCGGCTACCAAACACAACAAATGGCGACAAGGATGTCTTTTTTACCTCTGCAGCAGCCTGCACCTTTTCTACCAAACCCTGGTGAGCCTACTGTTTGGATCCGTATGTTTGATAATTACATTATTGCTGCTCACCAAGGGGAAGTTTCTGCTGCTAGAAAGCATGATTTACTTATTCACTGCCTGGGGGCAGAGGTACAGCGTATTTTCTATACATTACCATCACCTGATGAAAGTTATGAAACTGCTCTTACTGCTATAAAGAATTATTTTGGGCCAAGAGTAAATGTGGTTGCTGAAAGATATAAATTCCACCAACATGGACAATGGTGAACCACATGGTGAATCCACAGAACAATTTGTAGCAGCTTTGAGAGCTGGTTGTTACGTGTGAGTTGCTGTGGCAGGGAACTGCTGGGAATGTACAAATTGTGAATTCAAAACTGTGGCCTAATAAGGGGCAGTCACAGGAAAAATACAGTGCTAAGGAAAGGGATTCACTACAAAACCGTACAGCAAATACAAATAAAAAATGCAGCTTTCGCTGTGGTTCAACACAACACCTTTCAAACTATGCTACATGTCCTGCAAAAGCTATACAGTGCCGCAAATGTTTAAAGTAAGGTCACTTTGCTACGGTCTGCTGTAGTTCTACTAAAGATGTTCATGAACTCACTACTCCAAATGTTACAGTATTTAGTGTGGATAAAGCTGGTACATTTATTCCAGACAAGTTTACAGTATATGCACTGTATATGCACTGTCAATACTGCTTCTGCTGGCAAGGGACACTCCATTAACCTGATGCTTGATACAGGTTCAGCTGTTTCTATACTATCAAAGGATATTTCCTTGAAACACTTTGCAAAAGATCCGTTTGTTGCACCTGCCCTGAAACTGGTCAGTTACTTGGTTGCTTGCCAGTGACTGTACAATTTGCAGAATGTGACTTTTACATTGTGAATAAGGGTTCTGCTATACTTGGAAGTGATCTCTTCGCTGCATTAAACCTACAATTAGTTGATGGTCTCATTACTACAGCACCAGTG
>CM044445.1:23189441-23215778 GCA_024363595.1 Xenopus borealis
GAAATGACCAGACTGTAGATTATATAAGGATAAAGTATTGATGCAGGCTTCCGCCTCCTGCCACACCATGCCTTGTGTTTCTGAATGACGCCTACATGGCTCTCCTGATAGCCTCTAGGCTAAAATGGAGTAAGGCTAAAATGGAGTACACCAGAACTGAGTGTGCAAAGTACAAAACAGTAGCCTTTTTTGTGTTGCTCTGTGTTGCTCAGCTTTGCCGATGAGGCCTATAATACTTCAAACTGATGTTATAAAGGTCAAGTGCTTTCATACTGACACACACCTCCTATCATACCCTATGTTATGGTTTTAGGGATTTTCCTTAATAGCCACATTAAAAGGAATCATCCATAGTTTTTAAAGGGATGTTTTTTTTTTTTTTTTTAAGAAACCAGTGGAAGAGGGGCACTGCACTGTAGCCTCTAGGTACACAAAACCTGAAACAAAAACTGAAACCAAAACATATACACAGGCCCGAATTTGTGGAAAGGCCAACAAGGCCAACAAGGCGGCAGGATTCTACCACATCACCATTGGTTTGGAAACTCTGGGGCTGATCATGAGATACATTTGTTTTTTTTAATTTCGAATGCACCAATCACAAATGAAGGGGAGGGGACAGGGGTGACGAACAACAGCGGGCCTGAGGGCGCTTGCTATGTAAATCCAGCCCTGTGTATACATGACCATTTAATGAAAAACACACCACTGCATTTACAGATTAATTCTCAATATATGATTTAGGTACCTACCAGTGTTAAGGGAACTTCTCTTTTGTGCCAGCACACAGACAGATCCACATGCAAACTCACAGTTTCAATCCAAAACCATCCCAGTGACCATATTTACAGACCTGCAAGTCCACATCCCACCATACACTAGCACCTACACACCCATTCATAAACATAGTCCCCCACTGGGAGTTTCATATTCTTACACATGAGTACACAGTGTAGTCCACCTTCCAGCTATTATTAGCCACTGCTGCACAAATACAGTAAATACAGTCATACTAATCTTGCTGCTTTCTTATATGTGTTCATTAATTCTCTCAATTCTGCTGTCCGGTAGTCATTTGTGGGGCACAACAAGTAGACACGCTGTTTTTAGGAACAGTCCCATTGTGATCTATGTTCTTTCAGGGAGGCTGAGACAATATCTCAGTATTGCCAAACCATGAGATGCATGTGATGCATATATACACAATGTTTCAGTGTACACATCTCTAACTATAAAGGAATAGTTATACCATATAGACATAAAACATTCACAATTCTTTCCACTAGTGACCTCATCTACATTATATTACATTTGCAAAATAAAAAAATCTTCCAAATGTCTCCTACATTAGGTACTAACCAGTTACACTACCATATAATATCCTTATTTCATATCCTATTATAATTTTATTTCTCATAACCCAGCTCTGGTTTCTATTATCAGTTTTCAGCAGAACTGTAACAATGACATTTTGAAGCAATAACTTCCTTATCTCCATCTGCAGCAACTTTCTTTTATACACTGCCCTAGCATTGCATACGGGTCATGGGGTTACTCATCATTATTGGGGTAAAAGATAGCAATAAAGAATCTTCGATTGTGGGACTTGAATTCCCTCTGCTTTTCATAGTGGGCAGTACACAGTCTATCACTGCCCTGAGGCTAAAAGGGTTCAGTAGAATGTAATATTCTGACAATTTGCAATTGGTTTTGGTTTTTATTTGTAGTTTTGGAGTTATTTAGATTTTTATTCAGCAGCTCTCCAGTTTGAAATTTCAACAATTGTGTTTCTAGGGTTCAAATTACCATAGCAACCATGCACTGATTTGAAAAGAGACTGGAATATGAATAGGAGACAGTCTGTATAGAAAAATGAGTAATACAATGTAGCAGTAGCAATACATTTGTAGCCTTACAGAGCATTTGTTTTTATTCAGCAGCTCTCCAGTTTGAAATTTCATCAATTGTGTTGCTAGGGTTCAAATTACCATAGCAACCATGCACTGATTTGAAAAGAGACTGGAATATGAATATGAGACAGTCTGTATAGAAAGATGAGTGATAAAATGTAGCAGTAGCAATACATTTGTAGCCTTACAGAGCATTTGTTTTTTAAATGTGTCAGACAGTGACCCCCATTTGAAAGCTGGAAAGGGTAAGAAGAAAAGGGCAAATCATCCACAAACTATAAAACAAATGAAGGCCATCTGAAAGTTTGCTTGTAATTAGCCATTCTTTAACATACTAAATGTTAACCTGAAGATGAACCAGCCCTTTAGGGATTTAAACACTAGTTAAAGATTTAATTAATTGTGTCCATGGGGTCCTTGAGGTCCAAGGACCCTTTGGCGAGGAGAGGTTGCAGCTCAACCTGTGCTTGTTCTGAAAACAATTATCATGGTCAAAATCCTCATGGATAAAACTAGAAAAAACAAAACTAGGGTGAATAAAACACTAGGAAGAACGCAAAAATAGAGAAGAGAGTCATCTGAGGTCAGAAGACTTAACGTTACTTCTTAATATGTCTCCCCACTGTCTGTCGGCTCTGCAGGACTGTCCAGCAGGTGGTGGTTTTGTGTAAAAACTACATTACAGTTTCCCTGCTGCTAGCACATCTTTCTGGGTACCCAAGACATTCAGCGGCACCCTTGTTGGGTCTCTTAGCTCCATCAACGCATGCACTAGACTCAAAATGAAATTAAAGGGGTTGTTCACATTCCAACACTTTTTCCAGTTCAGTTCTTAGATAGTTCACCAGACTTTTTCAATTACTTTCTATTTTTTATTTGTGACTTTTTCTAACATTGACGTTTAATGTCTCATTTATCACCTTCTTATCTCTTTCTAACGCAGGTCGGGGGGTAGTCACTATTGATATAATAGTTGATACATTTTTTTTATCTCTTTAATCCTTGGGTTTCATTAGCCCTTTCCCAGCCAGCTGATTAGGTCACTTGTGAACTTTTATTGCCAGACAGTTTTTAAACATTTTGTGCTCTTTCACTTTTGGGGTCTTTCCTGGGGGGGATTTCAGTTTACCCAGGTAAACAATATATTGCTTTTTTCAAGACAACCTAAGCTTACAAAATATACTAGAATTATGATGCAATTCTACTTCTGTAACAAGATATTGGCTTCTAAGTGTAAACAATAAAAAAAAATTCCATAATATAAACACACAGTGGAAACATAATCTGGTCAAAAAATCCCAGCAGTTTGTTTCAAGGATAAAAATTCCACTAAAAGTACGTTTACCCTAGCAAACCATACATTTTTGCAAAGAACAGATTCTGATGAATCTAAAATAAGTAAATTTGTCTTTCTACTCCAAACTACCCAGTCAAAATGCTTTCCTAAAGTTACATGGTTTAATAAAAGTTTAACATTTCTGAAAAATCACTTAAAAGATGTTGCTGCATCGTATCCCTCACAAGGCCAGGGGTCTGATGAAGAGTTTGATGCCCAATGTGCATAGATTTACCAAAGTATGTGACCTCTAGGGGCCCCAAAATGAAGATACCCCATATGATCCATTTTTCCTTCATTCCAGCTATTGCAAAATCAACACATTAACCAAATTTTATGTTACAAAAATTTAATTCACCCCAGAAATTTTTTTTGGAAGTACATATTTCCCCAAATCCAAAATGGGTATACCTTTCTTTCTACTCCAAACTACCAAACTGCAAAGCTTTCCTAAATTTGTGATTTTGATGACATTTCTTCAAATCACCTCAGAGTTTCCCTTTGAAGCATCTTATCGCTCACATATCATTGAGTTTCAAGAAAAATCACCCTAAATATGGTTAGGGGTCAACCGGACAGTCTGCGTATGTACTGTATGTATGTGGCCTCTAAGGCCCCCAAAAGGAAAACACCCCATATGATATATAATTTATGTTGTTCCAGCTACTGCAAAATAAGCACATTTACTGCATTTTATGTGGGGAAAAGTTACAGAAGAGTACGCTAATCCCAAAAAACATATATTTTTATAAAGTACACAATCCCCCGAATCCAAAATGGGTACAGACTCCCCCACCAGGCTGTGCTCCATCAGACTTGAAACCCTGAATAAATGCAATATTCTTACCTTGGCTGCTTTCCTACCAGACCATTGTTACCAATGTTATAATATTTCACCAGTATAAAAATAAGCACAACTTCCCAAACACACACACACAGTTGTTTTACTGCTACCTACATATTAGGAACTTTATAGAACCTAAAATGAAAACCCGAACTAACCAATCTCTCACGTATTGTGCTCCAGATAATTGGAGACTACCATTCTGGTTTCTGTCTCAGCAGATCCACTACTAACCACATTTTCTCTATTTGCTGTATCTTGGAAAAGTGCTATCACGGTACATCAGCTGTTCATTGATTATAAACAGGCCTATGACAGCGTGGATCGTACCTGCTTGAGACTCTGGCTTCACTTGGAATCCCTAGAAAATATTGCCGGCTGGTCAATTTGGGACACTAAGCAAGGTCAATCTAACACAAGTAGCTCAAACTTAAAGGGGTGGTTCACCTTCAAGTTAACTTTTAGTATATTGTAGAAGGGCCAATTCTAAGAAACTTTTCAATTGGTCTTCATTATTTATTTTTCATAGTTTTTTAATGATTTGCAATTTTCTTCTGTTTCTTTGCAGCTTTCAAATGGGGGTCACTGACACCATCTAAAAACAAATGCTCTGTAAGGCTACAAATTTATTGTTATTGCTATTCAGTCCCTCTCCTAATCATATTCCAGTCTCTTATTCAAATCAATGCAGGGTTGCTAGGGTAATTTGTACCCTAGAAACCAAATTGCTGACACTGCAAACTAGAGAGCTGCTGAATAAAAAGCTAAATAACTATAAAACCACAAACAATAAAAAATTAAAACCAATTGCAAATTGTCTCAGAATATCACTCTCTACATTATACTAAAAGTTACCTCAAAGTTGAACAACCCCTTTAACCCTGTATTACCACAGGGTAAGGTAAGGTATATATTGTGCTCCAGCTGGGGTAAATACAGGGGAATTTGATTTAATCTGCTATTTTTATTTATCATTCTCCTGTCTTTACCCCTTCAGGGACATTTTGTTTTCTGACTATAGGGAATTCCCAATTTTTTTTGACACCAGAGCTCTCAAGGTGACATTACTTTGTTCTCTATTTATTTGCATATGATTCAAAGATCTGTATTTAATCAGGTTTGAACTGATTCTAAACATGCCCCTGAAAATACCATAGAAGTGAATAGAGAGCAGTGGAATTTTACAAAATCAAGCAGAAAGCCTTCCAAGAAGAGTACAGGGCTGCTATAGCAGACAAAGGGATGATAGATTTTACATGAATTCAGGCTTTTAGATACGTTTGGCTACACAGTCTATTTCCTAATTATTTGCTTTAATTGTGGTTTTATGAATGAAAAGAATCTATTCAATTTCTATGAGGAACAAGTAACCTGGGCTCAGGAAACGCAATTGATAGGATTATATTTAGTCTTTGCAAAGTCATCTGAAAGCAGAAATGTGACCTAGGGGAGAAAATCATGACATCTTTGAAGGACACAATGAAACCACTCTTATAACTGCTTCAGAGAAACCATATATATAACTGGGCCTCAGTAGCCACTTGATCCATCCTCCTGAGTTACAACTTTAAATAAATGTATCATTTCTAAATTGTGTCTATGTAGATACTTGAATACAACATAATATGACCATGAGACAAATATTTCAGTGCATGTAATGATGTTGGCAGGTGCAAACTTGGATCCTCACTCTGCTTAGGATGCTTCTTCATTACCCCCTTTAATACAACTAAGTGGTGAAAGGGGTTGCACAATCAATTCATGACTTAATTCATGGGTAATGATGCAGCTCACCTACAGATTTTATCTGGGTACCTTGAGTTGGGTCATTGCAAATGATGAAGAATGAGAATTGAGGTTGGCCTGTAATATAAACAGATTATTAAATTATGATGCTAATTGCACTGGTTTCTGTGCTGCCATGTATAAATGAATTACTAATCAGACTTACATTTGTATTCTATGTGTACTGTATCTTGTGAGTTGGTTCTGAAGCTCAGTAAGTGACAGTAGCACAGAGCATGTGCAGTGAATCAGCAGAAAAGAAGATGGGGAGCTACTAGGGCGTTGCCTTGCGCTGGTACAGAAGCCCAAAACATAATGTACAACATGTACAACATATGCTAACCCACGTATGCTTACTTCTTTAGTTAAGTTTAAGTTCTCCTTTAAAGTAACAGTTTCAGCCCAAACCTGCTACATTTTTAACCACCCCCTACATCAGTAATTTGCAAACCCCCAAAATATCTTGGCAGGGGCCAGAGTTCAGCGTGAAGTCCATGTAGAATGAGAATATGGTTGTAATTTGCATTTGAGGATGCAGTGATGGCCTGTGTTTATGGACAGTTGTTTTGGGAAATATTCCTCAGACCATGCAATGATTTCCACTACTGAATTGTGTCTGTTTTGAATGCACTGCTGCCGGAGGACCCAAATATCAGAACTATCCAATATCGGCTTTTTCCAGTGATGTTCTTGTTTCAAATTAATGTTAGCAACAGTGTAAAAACTGCTATTATTTTGAAAACTAGAAAACTCAGAAGAGCACTTTAAACAACTTTGCATTGTTTTTTTTCGAGGTTTACACACGTGGCACATGTAAACCTCCAAATCACATCCAAGGAATTCCATCTTCATTTGGTAAGTTGAGCAATCAAACAAGTATTCGGTATTATAATACAAAGGCTACTTGTGAGCTGCATTGTGTCACCACAACTGGCAATCACTAACACAGCCCATACATCTACTGTCGAACCAAAATTTTAAATCCCCTGATTGTACGTTTTCCCTCATTTTATATGATTGTTTGTGGTCCCACCTATATATTATGCATAATACATTTCCCTGATTTTACATTTCCCTGTATTTTACACCATTCTGGTCCCCTGAAAAATGTAAAATGGGGGTTCTACTGTATTTGAGTATGCCAACCTACGTATGAGCTGCACTGGAACACTATAACAAGCCAAATTAAAAAATACTCTATTAACCCTTTAAAGTGGCCGTGTTTTCTGCTCTGCTTTACATTTAGTCCTGTTTTTTAATGACCCATTTGGGAACTTTCACTTTCATCTTGGTCTTCCCCTTGTTCCTTTCTATACTAGAATTTTTTTTCTGATGAAAAGACTTGAAAACCTGCTTCCTTGATGTGTGGGCTGCCCATAAAGCAATTATCTTTCTCCCAGTGATGCTCCAAAACATGTTTCCTTCCTGCAGCCCATCTGCATTAATATGGAGCCAGCTCGCCTAGACGTAGCAGAGACTATCATGCTGATGAGGAGGTGCAGTGACGCACAATGTGGCTCCTTCTTCATTTCTTTTTATCCCAATGCTGGGGGGCCAACCCTCTGAGCACGTGCAGACAGGTATGTACCACATCATCTGTACAGGGGTACTATGTAAATTCACAGCATGAAAATGATTTGCTATGCACTCTGTCACTGCTGGGGATATCCATGTGTCCCACCAAAGATTTGGTTTATTTTACCCATTTACATAACAGGGAAATTCATCTAATAATTGTTACATTGTAGAGACTGGTCTCATTTCTTTAAAATCAATAAAAGTGGACCACCACCCAAATAATAACATTAAAAAAGTGTACCAAAAGGAAGCATAATTCTAGGGCAGCTTTCCAATATACATTCACTGAAAAGTTTTAATGATTTCAGATTCATTTGTAAATGCAACTGCTATGTATTATCTGTCTGTAGCTTTTAATTCCCTGCACTGCTCTGCCTGACTACAGGTACAATTTACACAATCTAGCAGCAGTCCGCTCCTCTGCAAACAAAAATTCTCCTGTTCCCGGGTGCAAGGCATTATGGGCATTGGAGACCTAGCTATAGGATAGCCCAATAGAGGACTACTGCTACTGATTAATTTACCTGGAAATTTATACTGTTTTGGTTTAGAATAGCATTTTCATTCTTTCTTTTTGATTTGGGTGGAGTTCCCCTTGTAAAACAATATGTCCAATTAAATACTTAGGTTGGGGCTATCGACAATAAGTAGAGTGCCTTAGATATCATAGGCTCCTCCATCTCATCTCCACCAATTACACATGAACATGGTCCTGCTCCCCCATACCTGATCATAAACGGCAAAGCCAAATATTAATATGTTCAAGAGAAGTCCAGACCGGCTTCAACTACACATGCTACAGCTATCCTTTAATAGCAAGGTATGTAAATGATTTATATTAAAGCAACAACAGATTCCAGGGCATGGAATTTGCCTTTTTTATTAGGCGCAGTTTCATGCTAAATGAAAATGTTCTCACTTCTTTACATCCTATATGTTTAGACAGTACCATTTACATACATCACAGCTAAACAAAAGCCATACCAGAGTAAACTGACAGCAGTTTATTTACAGTTAGGGAATGTTAAGTAGTAATCAGTGAAGTTTCTTCTTGATAAATGTAAAACAAGAGCTTTGCCTAAGCGCTTACATGAGAAATATGAGCAGTCACAGCTAAAAGATTTCCAGCCCAAGGCAAAAACCTTTACTCAGCCTCTTAAAGGGAAACTGCAATTGCAAATAAAAAGAAATCTTATTTCACATACAGGTATCCCATACAGGTATTCCATTATCCGGAATGCCTGGTACCTGTTTTTTCCAGATCAGGGATCTTTCTGTAATTTGGATCTCCACACCTTAAAGGTATACTGTAATGGGAAAACATGTTTTTTTCAAAATGCATCAGTTAATAGTGCTGCTCCAGCAGAATTCTGCACTGAAATTCAATTCTCAAAAGAGCAAACAGATTTTTTTATATTCAGTTTTGAAATCTGACACGGGGCTACACATAGTGTCAGTTTCCCAGCTGCCCCCAGTCATGTGACTTGTGCCTGCACTTTAGGATGGAGCTACTTTCCGACAGGCTATTTCTCCTACTTAATGTAACTGAATCAGTCTCAGTGGAACTTGGTGTTTACTACTGATTGTTGTCCTTAGCTCTACCAGGCAGCTGTTATCTTGTATAAAGGAGCTACTATTTGGTTCTTTTGTTAGGCTGCTGAGGGCGGAGGGGGTAATATCACTCCAACTTGCAGTACAGCAGTAAAGAGTGACTGAAGTTTATCAGAGCACAAGTCGCATGTCTGAGGGCAGCTGGGAAACTGACAATATGTCTAGCCCCATGTCAAATTTCAAAATAGAATATAAAAAAATCTGGAGCTGGAGCTGGAGCAGCACTATTAACTGATGCGTTTTGAAAAAAACATGTTTTCCATGACAGTATCCCTTTAAGTCAGTGATCCCCAACCAGTAGCTCATGAGCAACATGTTGCTTTCCAACCCCTTGGATGTTGCTCCCAGTGGCCTCAAAGCAGGGGTTTATTTTTTAATTACTGGCTTAGAGGCAAGTTTTGGTTGCATAAAAAACAGATGTCCTGCCAAACATGTTCTCCTGTAGGCTGCCAGTCCATATAGGGGCTACCAAAAAGCCAATCAGAGCTCTTATTTTACATCCACATGGACTTTTTCATGCTTGTGTTGCTCTCCAACTCTTTTTTAAATGTGGCTCGCTAGCAAAAAAGGTTGGGGACCCCTGCTTTAAGTCTACTAAAAATCATTTCAATATTCAATAAAGCCAATTGGGGTGTTTTGCCCCCAATTTGGATTCATGCAGTTTAGTTGGGATCAAGTACAATGCTACTGTTTTATTACAGAGAATAAAGAAATAAATTTTTACAAAATCAGAATTTTTTGCTTAAAATTTACTCTATGGGAGTGTGTTGAAGGTGGGACATGGGTGTCTGTTTACATGCCGCTGAATCCTAAAGCATTAATGCTTAAAGGGGTTTTTCACCTTTAAATAAACTGTTAGTATGATGTTAGAGAGAGAGAGAGAGTCAGAGACAATTTGCAATTGGTTTCATTTGTTATTATTTGTGGTTATTGAGTTATTTCGCTTTTTATTCAGCAGCTCTCCAGTTTGCAATTTCAGCAATCTGGTTTCTGGGGTCCAACATTAACCTAGCAACCATCCACTGCGACACGCGCCAAACATTAGACTCACTGATCCGTATTGTCTCTGGAGCAGTGCGGGACTGTGTCCCTAAAATACACAAACTAAAAACTGCGGCAGTAGGTGGACAGATGATTAGTTCGGGAGTGTCTAAGTAAAGCTGGCACCGCTGAGTGTATAAACCCTCCCCTTCGCTCCTCCAGTCCCCGCAATTGCCGGTAAGTAACTAGTGAAAGCGTGGGAGCCCCGGTTCAACCCGCCGCTAACAGCGTGCGTTGAGAAACAGTGGATAAGTAGCAGTGCTTGAAATTAGCCGCGTCTACCTAGCAACTCAGTTGCAAGCGTATCGTATCCGATGCCCATTAACCCTCCCTTCAAGAAACATTCCCCAAGCACCTGCCTATGCTACGTTGGGAATGCTTGGGAGCTACTCCCCCAACGTCCACCTATGCCTCCAGCCCTTTACTTAGACACTCCCGAACTAATCATCTGTCCACCTACTGCCGCAGTTTTTAGTTTGTGTATTTTAGGGACACAGTCCCGCACTGCTCCAGAGACAATACGGATCAGTGAGTCTAATATTTGGCGCGTGTCGCAGTGGATTCTGCTAGCACTCTTTCATTTTTAAATAATACTATATTAAAGGTTAAGTTTTATGTATGCTCCTAACTACATATCCGAACTGGTTAGCTGGAAGTTCTGGGGTTGCTAGCATTCTCACCTGGCAACCACCAGTACTTCAACTTTTGTCTCCAAATAAAAATTCATAGCCTTACAGAGCTTTTGTTTTTTAGATGGGGTCAGTGACCCCCGTTTGAAAGCTGAAGAAGATGGCAAATAATTAAAAAACTATAAAAAAAAGAAAAATGAAGGCCATTGCTTAGAATTAGCCATTCTATCACATACCAAACATTAACTTAAAGTTGAACAACCTTTTTTAGGGCAGTAAGCCTATGTGTGCAGTTATGCAACAGCTGAGGGTGCTGGACTTTTTTAGGGGCCCTATAAACTACTTTATGGTGGTATTAAGTTACAGTTTATATATATATATATATATATATATATATATAATCCAAGAAGATCCGCATTCACAGGTCTTATTACGTAAATAAAAATGTTTTTATTGTAGAGCTTACAGCCTAACGTTTCGGCCTCATCCGAGGCCTTTCTCAAAGTTGATGAGGCCGAAACTAGGGCTGTAAGCTCTGCAATAAAAACATTTTTATTTAAGTAATAAGACCTGTGAGTGTGGATCTTCTTGGATTTCTTATGGATAAAATTATGGATACTGCACCCAGGCATATGAACTTTTTATTCGAGAGTGCTGGCTTTCGTTGGCATTTTATATTATTTATATTATTTAGTTATATTAAATATGATCCAATGAGTTAAATTCTAGCATACTAGTACAGGTATGAGGCTTGTTATCCAGAATGCTCAGGGGTTCTGAATAGGGGATCTTTCCGTAATTTGGTTTGCCATACTTTAAAAAAATAATTTAAACATTCAATCAACCCAACAGGTTTGTTTTGCCTCTAGTACGGAGTAATTGTACTGTTTTATTATTACAAAGATAAAGGTATGTAGTAGTCATGTTTCACCTCTTTCATTAAAAATATATGTATTTGTAAAAATAAGTTGGCATAAATGCTTTTGCCTTTTTGTGATGTGTGCACTGTGCTCCCCCAGAACAAGTTGGCACTCACACGTCTCAGGCTATTTCTCAGGATGTGGCTTCTCCGCTGAAAAAGGATATATGTAGAAGTGTGATATCACTCTTAAAATGACACAGGAAAAGCAGCTAAAATTGGTTGTATTTGTGATCTCTAGTTCTGGGCTCATTAACATGCATTTTATTGACTCATTTAAAACTTGGGCTGAGTCACTTTCAAATGTAAAAAGAGTTGGGGAGCAAAACAAGCATTGAAAAAAGGTTCCTGGGGCTGACAAATACGGGCTATGATTGGCTATTTGGTAGTCCCTATGTAAACTGGCAGCCTACAGGAGGCTCTGTTTGACAGCACGCATGCAACCAAATCTCCGAGTATGAAATTTAAAAAAAAGCTCTTCTTTGAGGCCACTGGGAGACATTGCTCACAAGCAACGGGCTGGGGATCACTGTCATAGACAGTTACTATTGACTGGGCTTGTGGAGTTGTGATGTGCAGGTTGAGTTTCACTCGCCTAGCACCTGCCCCTCCCAACCAAACCTGGCCCGACCCACTCTGTCCTCTATATTTATAGAGATACACACCAAAGCCAAGCAGAGTTTTAAACATTTCCTGACGATTTTACCATTTTACCATTTTTCTGGATCTAATTCAAAGGAACAACTCACCCTAAAACATTTTATTATGATGTGTATGTTGATATTCCAGGCAATGTGCAGTTGCTATATTTTTTCTACTTTTAATTTTTTTCTATGTAGCTGCCTTTCTGTTCTACAATTCCCAGCAACCAGAGTGGAAATGAACTGAGCTAGTAATATTCTAGATTTCCTATTATTACATGCAGTGCATATTCTACCATTCACAGTTCTTACTGGCTGCTTTAGTATGTGAAAATTGTCAAACCATAGTCAAAGTTAATTTTAACCCCTTGCTTGTCAGCTGAAAGAATACACACAAGAGCAGCACAGTAAAAGAGCAATCTTCATTGGTTGTAGTCAGGTCCTTGACAACTGGTGTCATGGATTTAGCAGGCAAGCAGTTGGGGAAAAAAATATTAATTACGGGAAATTTTACATCTGAAACAAATGCAACTTCTGCTCTTCTGAGCACTTGTGCATTTACATTAATCTTTTTCTAGTTTTGAAGATATTAGCTTTTTCTGAAGTTGAATCAACAACACTACTTTATATCCTTTCAGCCAGCAGGGCAGAGCTATGGAAAAATGAAGTAAGGAAAGGAAAATCTTGTGATGTTGCTGTGCTTAGAAAATGAAATTAGTGAGCAGAGAAGAGTCATGTGACATTTCACTGATAAGTGCTAAGCAGAACAATGGTACAAGACTTTCCCTTTCTTACTGACTTTATTTTCTACCACCTGCACCAAGGCATGAACAGCAGGTGGTGCTGGTGTTCCAAATTCATGATAGTAGCAGTGTAAAAATGCTAATACAGGTATCTTGAAAACTAGTCAATTGCAAAAATGCTCAGAGGAGAAATCTATTTATAGGGTGTATATTTCCTATAAGACACCTTTAGGGAGCTCCTACGCGTAAAGAACCAGAAAAGAACAAATGGAAGTAAAAGCAATAGCATGCCTTAATTTACATGGGCTAGTCTAAAGCTCGCAAAAAGTTTGTTTTTTGGATTATGAAGCTAATTAAACCATAGTGCAAAATATATTTGAATTATTTACCTTTAATATCTATGCCAATATGTATATATTAGGCATTAAGCTCCTAAAAAAATCCTTCTTCTTTTGTTATCTAGAAGAAACCAAAAAAACTAATTGTTTCTTTTTGGTTGAATTAAGTGATTTATAGTCACGAAAACATTCTTTCATTTTGTTCCCCAGATTGTTTATGAAGTTCACTGCTGTCATCTCAATATTTCTGATATTCCCAAGAACCTTCCAAGTAGCATCAAAACACTGGACCTGTCTCACAACCGCATAGCAAAAATGACCGTCTCACCCATGTCTCACCTTTATAGTCTTCAGAGCCTGAGCATAGGCTACAACCAATTGGAAGAAATAGAACCCGGATCATTCCTGACCTTGACACAACTTTATACTCTCAGTCTTGCTGCTAATCAATTGCACAAACACTACCAACATCATGAAGGGGTGTTTGCATCGCTTAAGAGTCTAAAAATATTAAGTCTTGCACAAAATAATTTGGATAGCGATATGGTAAAGTTCTACTTAAATGGCACTAGTTCTTTGAGAAAGCTGGACTTATCTGGTAACAAGATGGTGACACTGTCTCCTGGAACCTTTGATGGAGCTTTGCGTCTTACAGAGTTAGATCTTTCCAACAATGATATCATAGGAATAACAAAAGGTACATTTGATGCCTTAAAAAACCTCAGAGCTCTCAACCTTGCAGCGAACTCCATTCAGTGCATAGCAAGCTTTGATCTCACACAGCTGCAAGTTCTGAACCTCAGTTCCAATGCATTAGGGTTCTTCCACAGCAATGACTCACAAAGACTTTATAAACTTAGTACCTTAGACCTCAGCCACAATAACATCAAGCATTTCCCATTTCTCCCCAGTATTCAAAAGATCCAGTATCTCAACCTTTCAGGAAACAACTTGGTTGAAATGCCACCAGGTTCCAAGAGAGTTTTGGAGAATATGGACAGTAGCTATTGGTTTGAAGATGCTGAAGGCGTAGACCTTTACAGTGCTATTGAAAATTCTAACTATAATCTATCCCACCTAATAGATTTAGATCTTAGCAACAACCATCTGACCTCATTCTCTTCTCACTTCTTTTCTAATGCCACCAGACTTCAACATCTAAATCTGGCTCACAACTGCATTAAATATATGAAAGAGGAGCCTTCTTCTATGGACGAGTCCAGTCAAGTGAATAGCTGGCCTCGTATGTCTGTGACACTGAATTCCTTAAAGGTCCTAGATCTGGAAGGGAATTCCATCCATACTGTGCCACAGTGGTTGTTTGACTTTCTTCCTAATATTCAACAGCTTAATCTCAAAGGCAACAACATAATTCTTTGCTCAGAGGACCATGCTATGAAGATTGATGGTCTGTCAAAAGAAGACATTTGTACAAACTTTCTCAGGGCACATAAACTTAACAATTTAAATTTAGGTTGCAACCATATTACACAACTTCCACCTCATGCTTTCCGTCATACGCCTTTAGTTGTGCTGGATCTATCAGAAAATCCAGGATTGATTATAGAAGATTGGGCAATGGAAGGGGTGGAAGAAACGCTGCAGTTTCTCTCTTTACAAGGAAATCATATGAATGAATCTGAAGCAAAACTTCCATGCCTGAAATCATTGAAATCTCTAAATATGTCTAATAATAAACTAGGTACCCTACCCCCTAACTTATACTGTTCTCATGTGAATACTGTGGATCTTCAAAACAATGATCTTCGTATGTTAGATGAAAAAGCCACCTTAGCCTGGGCCTCAAGCCTTACCCATCTGCGTATCAAAGACAACCCCTTTAGCTGCTGTTCTCTAAACTGGCTCAAGTCCTTGCAGGCTGGACAAGTACATATTTTGGATCTGGAGGAAGCACATTGCATCTATTTCATTAACAACAACACTGTGAGAGTCAATGTAACCAGTGACCACACTAATCACTGCTTTCAGCAAACAATCAGTACTTACCCTATAATTGTCATTTTAACTTCATTTATAGCTCTGTCTTTTTTTCTCTCTCTAATTTGTTTCTTATGTAAGAAAGGAAGACCAACATTGACGTTAACCTGTAAGTTCAGGAGCAATAAGGTGGCTGCAGAAACTTCCAATCCGCCTAAAGCAGTCAAATCAAAGGACATGTTTGTCATTTCTACCCCTTAGTTATCATATAATCATCTATAGATACATTTTATTTGACAATTGGAAACTTTATTAAAATTTTTAAGTTGCTGGAAAACAAATCATAATCAACCTCTTTGTTTTAATGTATTTAAATGAAGATAGGCCAGTATTTTAGGCACCTACGATTATTATAATGACTCATAGTACACCCTGGGCCTCTTGACTAAAAAAAAAACGGGGTACTATTCTAGTTGGCACCACACCTTTAGCAATCAATCTGGGTGCAGAAAAAAAATCAGGTACAAAAAGAAGATGGCAGCTTAGTGATGACCCAAATAGTACCCTGGATTTTTTTAAGTGAAGAGGAGCACTGGCTTGGAGTTTAAGGTAAGTGATTATAATCACACACAACCCCTAATGATGAACACTTTTACAGGCCTGGATTTGTGGAAAGACCACAAAGGCCTGGGCCTAGGGCAGCTAAATTTTAGGGGTTTCATGCTGATGAGATATGTCTTGTGCATGGGTGCACATGCATATAAAAGGGAAGGCTGAAGGAGGAAATTGGGTCAACAAGTTGTCCTGGCCTAGGGGGCACCCTATGTATAAATCCAGCCCTGCCCTTTTGTTCAACTTTAAGAAAGTAAAATCATACTACAGGAAATGAGCTATTTGCTCAGAAAAAGAGCCAAATAAATTTTGCAGGCAGAAAATACTCTGCTACTGTCTATCCCCTTATCAATGCAAAAATTATTTAAAGGGGTTGTTCACCTTTGAGTTAAATTTTAGTATACTGTAGAGAGTGATATTCTGAGACAATTTGCAATTGGTTTTAATTTTTTACTGTTTGTGGTTTTTGAGTTATTTAGCTTTTTATTCAGCAGCTCTCTAGTTTGCAGTGTCAGCAATTTGGTTTCTAGGGTATAAATTACCCTAGCAACCCTGCATTGATTTGAATAAGAGACTGGAATATGAATAGGTGAGGGACTGAATAGAATGATAAGTAATTAAAAGTGGCAATAACAATACATTTGTAGCCTTACAGAGCATTTATTTTTAGATGGTGTCAGTGACCCCCATTTGAAAGCTGCAAAGAAACAGAAGAAAATTGCAAATCATTAAAAAACTATTAAAAATAAATAATGAAGACCAATTGAAAAGTTTCTTAGAATTGGCCCTTCTACAATATACTAAAGTTAACTTGAAGGTGAACCACCCCTTTAAGAAGGAAAATATAAATACGCGCAAAAATTAACTACAGGTATGAGATCTGTTATTCAGAGATCTGTTATCCAGAAAGCTCTGAATTACGGAAAGTCCATCTCTCATGGACTCAGTATTATCCAAATAATCCAAATGATTCCTTTTCTCTGTAATAATAAAACAGTACCTTACACTTGACCCAACTAGGATATAACCAGCCTATTGGGTTTATTTAATGTTTACATGATTTTCTGGTAGATTTAAGGTACAGAGATTCAATTTACAGAAAGATCCATTATCTAGAAAACCACAGATCTCTAGCATTCTGGATAACAGGTCCCATACCTATACTTAGTAACACTTGCAAAGGTGATTTAAACTGTCATACCTTATAGGTTACACTAATCAAATGCAAAACGTACTTCTAAGGTGCAATGAAAAGACATTGTATTTGTTGTACACTAGTTGGCTTTTAGGCTACTTTAAGTCCCTGGTCTAACACTGGTTAGATCAGTGATCCCCAACCAGTAGCTCGCGAGCAACATGTTGCTCTCCAACCCCTTGGATGTTGCTCCCAGTGACCTCAAAGCAGGTGCTTATTTTTTAATTAATGGCTTAGAGGCAAGTGTTGGTTGCATAAAAAACAGATGTCCTGCCAAACATTCTCTCCTGTAGGCTGCCAGTCCATATAGGGGCTACCAAAAAGCCAATCAGAGCTCTTATTTGACATCCCCATAGACTTTTTCATGCTTGTGTTGCTCTCCACATCTTTTTTTAAATTGAAATGTGGCTCACAAGCAAAAAAGGTTGGGGACCCCTGGGTTAGACTATCATTGGGATAACCAACATTCAAAGGTAACAGAGAGAGCAGACCTAGTTGGTACAGAGGAGCCAGGATTTAGGGGTTCCTTCAATTTTTTCTTGCAATGCCCAGTAATTTATATATAGTTTATATATAGTTTTCTTAGTAGCTCCTTTTCACTGCCGTGTAGATCTTTACAAGCTGCATATAAGTTGAGGTTTTAATGTTTTGTGTATTTACTGGCTGGAGTGAATAATATTGACCAGCAGTGTAACTTGGAGTTATTTGGCCTCACAACACACTTCTTCCTGAACTTGTATGGGCTGAGACCATTTCAAAGACAATAACTGAAATTATTATTTAGGGGCACATTGTGATCTCTATATGACCACCAACAAATGAATACAATTCTCTCTAATTGTGGCACTGGGGCTATGAATAGGCCTTTACGTATTATCCTTTTTGCTGTGCTTCTGGCTCCAATCTCCGTCATTATAGAAAAGGACCTGCAACATCCACCACCATGAGGAACCTATTTAACATGTGGTGTTTGGGAGCTCAGGAAAACCAAATCATTGGTGTGGATAATAGTTTGGCCATAATGGACTCAATGAACAAAGGGGTGGTTCACCTTTAATTTAACTTTTAGTATGTCATTTCTAAGCAACTTTTCAACTGGCTTCCATTTTTTCTTTTTCAGAGTTTTTGAAATATTTGCCTTTTTTTCCAACTTTCAAATGGGGGTTTGTGACCCCCATCTAAAAACAAATGCTTTGTATTGCTACAAATGTAGTTATTGCTACTTTTTATTACTCTTACTCTCAGGTCTGGACTGAGAGTCAAAGTAGGCCCTGACATTCTAAGTACACAAAGGCCGAAAGAGTACTCCACCAGCCCAATAAATAGTGATTGTCTCAGAATCTCACTCTCTTCATTACACTAGTGAATTAAAATGTGAACACATTTTTAGCAGCTGTATCGACACACACACGTTTGGAAAGCCCCCAAGCAGCATTCAGCTATAAAGTAAGGGGAAGCCAGCAGATAGGCACCCACTCATTCTCACTTATAAGAGAGGAAGCGACAGCTCGTGCACTGGAGCACACATGACTGCTTGTTTCGGTCAGTTTCACACTGGAAGGTGAGTGCAGAGATCATGAGACATTAGGCAAAGGGCAGCACAAAAAAGTCACATTGTTCAGTGCGCAGTATCAGTACTAGAAGTTTCCTGGAATGATAACCATGATGCATTTCAATCTCCTGAAACATAATGCAAATAATAGGAAATTATCATCTTGCTAATGGATACATTTATTAAAGGGGAACAAGACTGCAGATGCTGTTTGGGGCAGTGGTTGCAGCATTATTAATAGTGGGGGTACCTAAAGAAGCAGAATGGGATGCAATGGGAATCCTTTGTGCTTTGCTTTAGTGTCTGGTGCACAAATTGTCTGGGCAGGCATCCTAGTGTGGAACAGTTGTTGCTTAGGCATCAAAGTGGGAGAATAAGTTATCAGTGAACTGCTGGTATTTTACTGGAAACACATGTAGGAAAGGGGTTTTTCACCCCTGGAAAAAAAGTATCAATGGCTAATCTAAACCCCCAAAACATATTGATCTAAATTTACTCAAGGTGGGTCTCTGAACAACTTTTCAAGTTACATTGACCTGTAATCCAGAATGCTTGAGACCTGGGGATCTTTCTGTAATTTCAATCTCCATACCTTAAATCTGCTATAAAATAATTGAAACATTAAATAAATCCAATAGCATTGATTTGCCTTGTAAAATGATTATTATACATTGTTATACATTTGAATCAAGTGCAAAGTACTGTTTCATTATGACAGAGAAAAAGGAATTTTTTTAAAATGTTTTATTATATCATTATAATGGCATTGATGGAAGATGGCCTCTCCATAATTCAGAGCTTTCTGGATAACAGGTTTCCACGTAATAGATCCTATACATGTACTGGTAAAATAGATGCATATAGAAATCAGCCATTTCAACCCAATTCCCTCCAACTTCATGTTGCCCTTTGGGGTTATTTGTTAAGGCTGGAGTTGTGTTTTCAAGGTTAACTTTTGGTCAAAACTCACAGTTTTGGGTTAAAAAAAATATTTTTTATTACTCATGCAACAATTTTTCTTACTCAAAATGCATTAAAGTCAATGGGCGTTTTTTCTTATGGCGACTTTTTTGTCCTAATGCATTAAAGTCAATGGGCTTTTTTTTCTTATGGCAACTTTTTAGTCCAAATGCATTAAAGTCAATGGGCGTTTTTTCTTATGGTGACTTTTTTGTCCTAATGCATTAAAGTCAATGGGCGTTTTTTTCTTTTTCTTATGGCAACTTTTTAGTCCAAATGTATTAAAGTCAATGGGTGGAGAATTTTTCGCAGAGGCTTTTCACCACAGTTTTGCAAAAAAATTTGCACATAGCGAATTTCGGAATTTCATAGTGAATCCATGGCTGGTGGATACATTTTCTCATCTAAAACCTGTCAAGGTCATGTAGAAGTGAATGGCAGAGGTCCCTTGAACAATTTGTTAAATTGTTAATAGCCTTCATGATTTTTATGTTTTGTAGCAGAGTATAAGCAGCGTATAACAGTGCTTTGTTAGCAGGTTCATGCAGCAATTACAATTCAACTCTCACGCTTTTAAGCCAAAAACAAACTATTGTGTATGCACAGTATACCTCTGTGCACAGTAACATCTACAGGCCATTTGTATAAACACCACATATCCCCCCTATAGTAGGAAAGCATTTGGACAAACCTAATAAACAGCAACAATGAAACAGTATGCAAACGGTATGTAAGCAATATAATGCATTCTTCACATAACATAGTCCTTGGTTCATGCAGGTAGTTTTCTGATTCTCTCAGTACACCTTATAGGTTTCTTTTCATCTACTTTAGTTGACATCAGGAGTAGGAAAATGTCCTTCATCAAATGGAACTTCTCAAAAGTAATATCTAACAGGAGCAAGACGACTTGTATTCCATAAGCGGTCATCAGTACATATGTGTATGGTCCACGCTGGTGTCTCACTTTAAGTGGTGTAGTAAATTTAGATTGTCCTTGTTTCAGTATTCCTGGTTTCTTAATTCTGACTAAAGATCCAGGCTGAAAGTGCACTTCTCTTGCACCACATTTTCTGTCAGTATAAGCCTTGCATTTGGCTTGTTGACTTTTGACAATGTCAGTAGTAGATGCATTTTTGTATTTTGTGGAAGTTTGATGTCTGCAACATGTAACTTAGTGCACATCCAGAGCAGGACTGGGGGTAAAAAAGCAGTCCGGGAAAATATAATCAAAGCAGCCCACCTGCCACACACACATAGAGACACAAACACACAGAGAAACACAGAGAAACACACAAACACACAGAGACACACACAAACACAAACACACAGAGACACACACAAATGCACTGAGAAACACACAGAGAAACACACAGAGAAACACACAGAGAAACACACAAACACACAGAGAAACACATACACAATACATGTTGTAAATACAATTTCTGGCCATTTACTATAATAGTAAAGAGTTATAACAAATATGAAGTCTATAGGAGCATCTGCAAAAGGATGCACAATATCAATAGCCAATTTTTCCCATGCTGAATCAGGGAATGGTACTGGCTGAAGTGGTGGTGTATGTGTGATAGTGGTTTTGTCATGATTCTAACAAGTAACACAAAAATAAATTTCCACAACGGCATCCATTGCTGGCCACCACTATAGTTCTCGTAGTCTTTGTTTTGTATGTACAGTTACTTGATGACTTTTGCAAATTGTGGTAATAGTAAGCGGTGAGCTCCACGGACAACATAGCCATCTACTAAGGACAGTTTGTGTCTAATCCTGTAGTAAGGTTGAAGATCAGGACTGAATTTATTCTCATCATTTGGCCATTTGAATTGGACATGTGAGGCAAGTTTACTTAAAATCAGCAGCTGCAACTGTAGATGATAGTAAATCAGTCAATACTACAACTTCTATGTCCTCAGCCAGTGTATCAGAAGCTGCAGGTAAAGGTAAACGTGACAAACAATCAGCATTCAAACCTGGTTTGTATTGCATTTTGTAGTTGAAATTCAGTAGCCTTGCTGACCATCTAGCTATACGCATTCCAGCTCTTCCTAGTACCTTTGTTTTAAGCAGTGTAGTTAAAGGGCTATGATCCATGCATAAGGTAAATTGTCTACCCCATAGGTAGGTTCTCCATTTTTCTGTTGCCCAACACATGCTTCTTTTTCAACAGTTGAATACTTACGCTCTGCCTCTGTAAGTGTTCTGGATGCAAATGCGACAGTTTTCACTGTATGATCGGCATGGATCTATGGGGTAAATTTATCAAAGAGTGAAGTTCTGCCACTAGGGTGAAATTTTGCCACTCTCCATTGATTTCTATGGGATTTTGAAAGGCGTATTCATCAATGGGTGAAAGTGAAATTTCACCCTTTGATAAATGCGACTTTAAAAATCCCATAGAAATGAATGGAGAGTGGCGAAACTTCACTCTTAACTTCACTCTTTGATAAATATACCCCTATGTGAGAACTGCACCAACCCCATAGTCTGAAGCATAACCATAGTTGGTAGGGCAGGATCAAATAAAGCTAGCGCTGGACTGTTCAAAAATTAACTATTTCACTATTTCAAAGCTATGTTGAGCAGTCTCTGTCCAAACCAGACTTGAACTTCCATGTAGTAGTGCTCTAAGTGGCTCCACAACTGAAGCATAGTTAGGAATAAACTTAAAATACCAAGTAAGACCTAAGAAAACTTGTAAGGTCTAAAAATCAGATGGAGTAGGTGCTTGCGTAACAGCGTTTACATGGTCAGGGTCAGGTAGTAATTCCTCTTGTGAAATTATATGACCCAGAATTTAGCTGAGTTTGTTTGAAGTGGCATTTGTCATGAAGTCATGGAGTAAAGAAGAAATCAGTCTTTAAAAACACCTCAGTGCTGAAGCCAGTCCATAAGGTACATGCTTGAACCAAAACAAACCTTCATGAGTGATAAATGTAGTAAGGTCTCTGCTTTCCACGTGCAGTAAT
Organism: Xenopus borealis; assembly: GCA_024363595.1. Lineage (NCBI taxonomy): Eukaryota > Metazoa > Chordata > Amphibia > Anura > Pipidae > Xenopus > Xenopus borealis. The sequence continues at coordinate 23,212,061 of CM044445.1, forward strand.
ACTTGATGATAAGCACTCTGAAGATCGAGAGTGGAAAAAAATTTTGCTCTTCGGAGTTCTGAAAATATTTCCTCTATGTGTGGCAAGGGATGATTATTAGTGATGGGCGAATCTCACCCGTTTCGCTTCGCCGAAAAATTTGCGAATTTCCAGCGAAATTCGCGAATTGGCGGAAAAATTCGCGAAACAAGTCGCACGTCGTTTTTGACGCGTGTCGAGTCAATCATGTCGTTTCCGTCGCGTCATTTTCGACGCACGACTCGTTTTTGCTGACGAATTTTTGCTGGCGTTTCGCGAATTTATTCGCCCATCACTAATGATTATCCATAACAACTGCTTTATTAGGTTCACGGATATCAACACACAATCGAATACCTCCAGTTTTCTTCATTGTTACAAAAATTGGTAAAACCCATTTGGAGGATTCTGATTTTTCTATCACATCTTGCTTTACCAGTTTCTTTAGTTCCTGTGAGACAGCCTCCCTTATAGAATAGGGCAAGCACCTCAATTTCTGGCGTACTGGTTTTACATCTGGTCTCAGCTTAACTTTCTGTACACAGTTCTTTGCACAACCCAATGAAGTGTTGCTGGTGAAATTTTAGACACTGGCTGTGTGGCAGGCACTGGTGCTATAGTATTGAGACCATCAACTAATTCTAGGTTTAATGCAGCAAAGATATCCCTTCCAAGTAAAACAGTACCCTTATTCCCAATGTAAAAGTCACATTTTGCAGTATTTGATTCAAATTGTGACAACTAGCAAGCAACCAAGCACAGGGACTAGATCCTTTATGTAACTGACCAGTCTCAGTGCAGGTGCAACAAGCAGATCTTTTGCAAAGTATTTCAAGAAAATATCCTTTGGTAGTATAGAAACAGCTGAACCTGTATCAAGCATCAGGTTAATGGAGTGTCCCTTGTTGGCAGAAGCAGTATTGACCTTGACAGTGCATATAAACTGCATATAAACACCAGCTTTATTCACACTTAATACTGTAACATTTACAGCAGTGACTTCATGAACATCTTTAGCAGAACTACAGCAAATCTTAGCAAATTGTCCTACTTTTTGCATTTGTAGCACTCTACAGCTTTTGCAGGACATGTAGCATAATTTGCAGTGTGTTGTGCTGCATGGTTGTGCAGTGTAGGTGAATCCCTTTCCTTAGCATTGTATTGTCCCTGTGACTGTGCATTATTAGGCCCCAGAGCTGGATTCAGTCTGTACAATCCCAACAGTTCTGCCACTGCTGTTTCAATTTGGCTATAAACTTTAATAGCCTTTGCAAGGGTTAAATCCTGCTATAGGAGCAGTCTCTCTCTAATGCAAGCTTAGTTTGTTTTTTCCACTATTTGATCTCAGCATTTCATCTGTTAGAGTCTGTAATGTATAGAATATACGCTGTCCCTCTGTTTCCAGACATTGAATAAGTAAAGCACGCTTTCCAGCAGCATAAATATCCCCTTGGTCAGCAGTAATAATGTAATTTTAATATATGGATCCAAGCAGTAAAACATATACCAGGCTCAACAGGGTTTAAAAGAAAACCTACAGGCTCCTGCAGAGGTAGAAGAGTCATCTTGTCGCCAATTTGTTATGTTTTGGTAGCAAAGGATGAGCAGAGTATAACAGTGCTTTATTAGCAGGTGCATGCAGCCATTGCACTTTAGCTCTGTGCACAGTGACACCTACAGGAGATTTGTATAAACACCACAATGATGTCTGAGTTTTTTTGCAGGGTTGTGCCCAAAAACTCTAATAATTCAAGAGGTTTTTTTTCGCTGATAACTCAATCATTTCATGTTTTCAGGTTTCGAAACTCGAAATCACAGTTGACTATTTAAGTTTTTTCTTTAATAATAAAACATTTCAGTTGTGAGTTTATTCAAGGTATAAAAAAAACCTCTAACATCTGACCGTTGATAACTAACCCCCTTTAAGTGTATAGCAAGTAGTTCTTTGCAGCTAGAAGAACAATCAGTCTCTCTCGGTCATACAAATAATCCACAGCTCTCATTAGCAATCCACTACACAGCAGAATAGCTAAAGGGCTTCCCATATCTGCCAACATTTGAACAGAATTCTCAGGCAAACTTGAGACTTGGGCCAACATAATATACAACGCATGCCATCTGTGATCTTTATGGTCATTGCACTCTAAATGCGACTCTTGTAATGTAGGTCAGTCGCTAGTGAGCAACATATTGTTAACCAGTCCATTGCATATTGCTCACTGTGGCCTCACTGGGCAGGTGCTTATTTTTCAATTCAACTTTAGTTGCAGAAAAAAACATTTCTACTGCCACGACTCCTGTAGGCTGCCAGTCCACATAGGAGCTACCAATATCCAACCACAGTCCATATTTGGCAACTCCAAGAACATTTTTCATGCTTGTGTTGCTCTTTTTATATGCGAATGTGGCTTGCAAGTAAAAAAAAGGTTGGGGATCTCCTGTGAAGGTTCTAGCAGGAGGAGCCCTCCCCTCCAGGCAAGTGCCTACTCTGCATTAAGACAAATTGACACAATAGGCAGACCAATACTTAGCCAAGGACTGACTAAGGTTTGCATAAGGCCAAAGGGAATGCCCATAGTGTAGAAGGTATCAGGAGATGACTGTGACAAATGGCAATTTGGATCTTGGCAGACCCTTATTTAGTCACTGGTATACTGAACTGTTCCCCCACCCCACCAAGACTTTTAACTTCTATACCAGAAAATGAGGTGATTGTCTTACTCTATAAGGGAGACTGTCTCACAAGAACTAAAGAAACTGGTAGAGCAAGATGTAATTGAAAAATCAGAACCCTCCGAATGGGTTTTACCAATTGTTGCAACAATGAAGAAAACTGGAGGTATTCGATTGTGTGTTGATGTCCATGAATCCAATAAAGCAGTTGTTATGGATAATCATGGAGGTTTGTTTCGGTTCAAACGTGTACCTTATGGACTGGCTTCAGCACCGAGTTGTTTTCAAAGACTGGTGTCTTCTATACTCCATGACATACCTGGTATACAGTGCTACTTGGATGATATAATTGTCTAAACTCCAACTATGGATTTTCATGACAAGTACCTATTAAAGGTTCTGAAATGCATTGATTCTGTAGGACTGAAACTGAAACTTTCCAAATGCCACTTCAGACAAACTCAGCTGTCATTTTTGTGTCAAATTATTTCACAAGGGGGATTACTGCCTGGCCCTGACCATGTCAACACTGTAACACAAGCACCTACTCCATCTAATTTTCAGACCTTATGAGCTTTATTAGGTATTACATGGTATTCTAAGTTTTTTTCCAACTATGCTTCAGTTGTGGAGCCACTTAGAGCACTACCATGTGGAACTTCAAGTCTGGTTTGGTCAGAGACTGCTCAACATAGCTTTGAAATAGTGAAACAGTTAAATGTGAACAGTCCAGCACTAGCTTTATTTGATCCTGCATTATCCTATGGCTACTACTACAGATGCTTCAGACTATGGCATTGGTGCACTTCTCATACAGATTCATGCTGATCATTCAGAGAAAACTGCATGAAGAACACTAAAAGAGACAGTAAGTGTTCAGCTGTTGAAAAAGAAGCTCTGGTATGTGTTTGGTTAACAGAAAAACGGAGAACCTATCTATGGGGTAGAGAATTTACCTTATGCATGAACCATAGCCCTTTAACTACACTGCTTACAACAAAGGGACTAGGAAGAGCTGGAATGCGTA
>CM044445.1:23218385-23235117 GCA_024363595.1 Xenopus borealis
GGGGGGGGCTGCTTCCTCCCTAGTTACGCCACTGACAACATGCAGTACAAACCAGGTTTGAAAAATTTTACTGCTGATACACTTAGGGTTGCCACCTTTTATTGAAAAAAATACCGGCCTTCCTATATATTTACCTTTTTTTCCTATTAATAACATTGGGATCAACCATCAAAAATACCGGTCAGGCCGGTAAAATACCGGCCAGGTGGCAACCCTAGATACACTGGATGAGGATATTGTAGCATTGCCTGATATTTTTTCATCTAAAGTTACAGCTGCAGATTTTAATTAATCTTGCCTCACTTGTCAAGCAAAACTACAGGACATTTTACAAAGCAAATGGCCAAATGCTGAAAAGAAACTCAGTCCTGATCTTTAACCTTACTAAAGGATTATAGACAAACTGCCCTTAGTAAATGGCTATGTTGTCAGTGGAGCTCACCGCTTACTGGTACCAGAGACCTTGCAAGAAAAGCTAATACAACTTGCACATGAGAGTCATCAAGAATTGTATGCACAAAACAAAAACTATGAGAACTCAGAATCATGACAAAACAGCTATCACCCACACACCACCACCTCAGCCAGTACCATTCCCTGATTCGGCATGGGAAAAATTGGCTATTGATATTGTGGGTCCTTTTGCAGAAGCTCCTATAGACTGCAGATTTGCTATAACTCTGATAGACTATTACTAGTGATGGGCGAATTTATTTGCGAAACTGGTTGCACGCCGAGAAAATGGCGTGATGCGGCAAAAATAATGCAACATGCGTCGTAAACGACGCGACACGTCAAAAGTGACGTTGAAAAGTGCTGCGATTCGTTTCGCAAATTTTTTGCCAAATTCGCGAATTTCACTGGAAATTCACAAATTTTTCAGTGAAGCGAAAAGGGATAGATTCACCCATCACTAACTATTACAATAAATGGACAGAAGTTGCGTTCTCATGTAACATCAGCTACAGTAATAACATTTCTGTCTACAGTCTTCAGCAGAGAAGGTAATTAAAAGGAGTTCATATCAGACAATGGACCACAGATTGTCTCATCTGAGTTTGAATTCTTTCTGAGAGAGATGAATATTGTGCATAGAAAATCTTCAGTGTATTACCCACAAGCAAATGGAGAAAACGATTGATTAAACAGAAGTTTGAAAGAAGCACTACAGACAGCAAACCTTACTTGTAAATCTTGGAAAGTATTTACAACAGAGTTCCTACATAACTACAGAGCAAAGTGCTATGCAACAACACAAGCATCTCCAGCTGAATTATTACATGACAGACAGATGTGCACTAAGTTACATGTTGCAGACATCAAACTTCCACAATATACTGTGCCTACAACATCATCTACTGCTGATATTGTCAAACATCAACAAGCCTGGATCTTTAGTCAGAATTAACAAACTAGGACTACTGAAACAAGGACAATCTAAATTTACCACACAACTTGGTATGAGACACTAGCAGGGACCATACACATATGAACTGTCGGATGGACACATTTGGAACGCAGGTCGTCTTGATCCTACTAGATATGACATTGGAGAAGCTCCATTTGAGGAACGACATTTTGCTTCTCCTGATGCCAACATCAATAGGCCTGAAGAAAATGAACCTTTGAGACATACTGAGAGAATCAGAAAACTACCTGCATTGACCAAGGACTATGTAATGTGAAGAATGCATTGCATAATATTGCTTTAAGATGCATATTGTTTATTAACTGTTGTTTATTGCATTTGCCCAAATGCTTTCCTACTATATGGAAATATGTGGTTTTTGTGCAAAGTGCCTGTAGGTGTCACTGTGCACGAGTTATACTGTGTATACATGGTACCTGCTGGACTGCTTAAAAAGTGATAGATATGTTACTGTTGTGTAATGGCTACATGAGCCTGCTAATAAAGCACTGTTATACTCTGCTCATCCTCAGCTACCAAAACACAAGACAAATTAATAAACCCAATGAAAAGGTTCCAGTAAAGAGGACAGGCTTTGCATATTGTTTGCATTTCTGTACTAAACACATTATAGGCCTTTAAAAGGCCATCCATTGTGATGAGAAGAATAGGGGGAAGTTATTTATGGACAGAGCTGAGATGACTCTGTCCCCTTTTGTTCTGGCACAGTGTTTTGGCCCCTGCTCTAACAACATAATGCACTTGTGTTGAATGGGTTGCTAACCCTCTAGCCATGCACTCAATTAATAAGGATACAAATCATGGATAAAAAATTATGCCACAGTTAATGATGTAGTTTGGCCATTGAGTTAGGGTCACCAGATCATGTGAAAATTCAGGGCCATAGTATAATAACAAATGCATGTTGCAGGGCTGCAAAGATTTAATTAACATCACATTGAAATTGTGCAGCCCTCCTAGCTGAATTATCTGGATGTGTCCCTGAATTTTCGGATCATCTGGTAATCCAACATTGGGGCAAATTCAAGATCCACTAGCGTTTGCCGCACTTTGCCAGGCGAATTTTCGCCAGCACTACGCAAATTCACTAAGATGCGGATTTGCACTCAGGGCGGCGAAAATTAGCGAAGTAGCGCTACCGTTCGTTCGCCGGAACTTAAGCGCATAATAGAAGTATATATTACAGCCACTACATTCCACTACACAAGCCCAGGAAACCTTTAATAAATTAAATAAAGTTGTCCTATTGCCCTACATGTGTCCCCGCTATAGTTGTGTTTGCTATATGTTAGGAAATGTAGGGGGGAAGGAGGGTAACCCCCCCCCCAAAAAAAACGATCTTTTACAGACTATCACCCTCCAATGGTAAAACACGCCAGCGTTTTTTTGGGACAAAAAAAATTTTCAATTTTTTTTTTTCAAACTCCTATCTATTGTATTGAACTTCGCCTGGTCTGACCAGGCGAAGTAAAGTCTAATGTAAGTGGTAACATTCAGTAAAATTATGATCTTAGTGAATTTGCGTAATTATGATCGTTCGTCAGTGCGCAACTTCACCTGGCATAAGGGTGCGAAGTTGTGCAAGTCTATCTACATCGCTACTGAAAATTCACCAGATTCGGTGTTAGTGAATTTGCGAAGTTATGAAATGACGCCATGCTGGCGAATTAGCGTTAGACGCTTCGCACTTTAGTGAATTTGGGCCATTGAGTGCACTATAGGTACAGAAAAGGTTAAAGTTGTTGTCCATTGTCTAATAAAGTAAGCAGGCCTGGGAGAGGAGCAGCAGCAATGTGTATGTACAGTATGTATTTTTACCTATATTTAATATCGCCGATGCATAATATTGTATATTCTGCATCCCTCCCTGTCTGGTACAATGCCCTCTAGGCCATGTAGTCCTTTTAATTCCCCCTGTGCCTATAGTGAGCAAGATATAAAAACAAATTAAATCACTAGAAAAATCCAGTTGAATTTTTTCCAGTCAGATATTCTACACAGGGTCAGACTGGGGTGTGTGGGAAGCCCAGTGGGGCTGCTACTCCTGGGGCCCCTGCCTCCCCTCTCACCCACTACCAGCCTTTTGCCCCTAGGGTTGCTAACTTTTAATTAAATTTTCACCAGCCGGTGGAGGGGGTGGGAACAAAATGGTGGGCCCGGCTTTGGCAGGTATTTTACCGGCTAGGCCGGGTGGCAACCCTATTTGCCCCCCTCCACATACCTTGTACTCTTTTTCCTGCAATCAGGGGAGGGAGGCCTGAGGGGGGCAATGGCACAGGAGATAACAGTACAGCAGATGGGGATTGGGATTGGGTTGGCCCAGTCTGACCATGATTCTACAACATGTGTGGAGCCAAATTATGGAGATGTCAATGTAACCAACACACTTGTTATATTATTCTTTAGTATTGTGTACACAAGGCCAGACTGGCAATCTATGGATTTTGTAATATGTCAGAGGGGCTGCCGGAAGATGCCATAGTCATTATTTTTAAGGCTGGTAGGGGGCTGCTTGTGCCCCTGTGTACTTTAAATGCCAGACCTATACTGAATCTTATGCTGATTCATAGATACACGGAGCACAGGCCCGGGCTAAAAATCCATCTTTTATTACTGTAAGTTTAAAATCATGAAACACACAGCAGTTTTGTGGACCAAACCACTTCCTCATAAGCATATACTGAATCTTAGTTCGGCCATAGTCTTCTGTATTCTAGGCTGCGCAGTCTGATCACCCAGCCACAGAGTGCTAGCACCCCCCACACTCTGCACCCCCCACACTCTACACCCCCCGTTGAGAGCTCACGCACGTAAGCGTCAGTGAACGAGAGCCAGCAGACAGGGGATGCAGAGGTCCCCATAATGCGGCTGGGCTTCATGCCACCCCTAATTTTTTGCTGCCCTAGGTCCGGGCCTTGCCACAAATCCGGGTCTGTATTCTTGGTCATTTACAAACGAATAAAATGTAGTAAAATCGTGTCAGTGGCTTTAGAGGAGATGTTCAGTACACACCATGTCCAGTAGAGGGTAGACTTTCCCTTTTTATTCCCTGATCAGACTGTAGAGCTACTGATGTACAATTGCTGCAGAGTTTAGGGTCCCAAAAACGGCTACTAGGCCCCTGGTGACACCCCAAACATATGCAGATTCAATAAATGCTAATGGAAATGTCTTTTTCTCAATGTTTAGCGAGGCCTAAATTGATTTTGCTGTGGGGTCCAGTAACATCTAGTTCTGCTGCAAGAGATTAAGTATAGATTTATATATTCTTGATATCTTGCCAAGCGCTGCTCTGTCCAATGTGACATACTGAATAAAAAATGTCTTTACCATTAATTAAGTAATAATTCATTTTAATCATCATTTTAAATTTTCAAATTTTTTATTAATTCCTTTGCCATTCACTTTTCTCCCTTTTCGCATTTAATTTCAAAGCAGTGGCCTGTGGCTGTGATTTTGCGATCAAGCTTATACAAAGTGATGTTTAAATCGGCAGCAGGCTTATTAAAGTGAAACTGACACTTTTCAGAAATGACTTTCAAAGGGTAATTCTACAACAAACTTTTTTTTTGCCTAATGAAAGAATATGTAATTAAATGTGTATATATAGATAGAGAGAGTGAAAGAGAGAAAAATACAATAAATGTTCAATATGTTGGCACTCTATAAATACATAATATATATATATATAGATATATATATATATGTATATAGCATATACATTAAATTTATTTCCTATAGACTCTATTTTATCCAAATAATTCAAATATTAACAAAAATATTTCCTTTTTCCCTGTAATGATAAAACAGTAACTTGTACTTGAGCCAAACTAAAATATAATTAATGCTTATTGGAACCAAAACCAGCTACATGATTTTTTTGTAGAGTTAAGGTATGAAGATCCAAATTACGTAAAGTTATCTGGAAAACCCCAGGTCCTAAGTATTCTGGATAACATGTCCCATATCTGTTATGCAGAATGAATGACAGACCCAGAGAAAAACTCACTTTTATTTCATGGTTTTCGGGCTACTGGCACATGGGTCCATTTCTCTGCTGGCAAATATAAACTACAGGAGAAAAGATGATTCATCCTTGTACCACTGCCAAACCCAGGGACACATACACCCATGCTAGAATCCACCATCCTCATGCTCTGGTTAATACACTATGAATAGAACTATCTTGCCAGGTTGGGGACAGTGCAAAGATGCATTAGTATACTTTCCATGTGTCCATCACTTAACAGAACAGTCCCAGTTTGTGAGGCCCCAAAATTGTGTGGGGTTTCCAATGTATTTTGGTGTGGTCAGGGTGGTTTGGGGTGGGAAACATATCTATTGGATAGCCTTTAAAGTCTTATATTATGCCTTCCTGCTATCAATTATAAAACAAACCTCTCTTCTCCAGCTGTTGTTTAATTAAAACTTACAGAATTCCCTGACAGAGAAATGCTTTACTGTATGGGGCTACGTGTGCATTCCCTTGTAGCAGTTGCTACTGTGAAGTTTACAGCCAATAGTTTTTCTTTAATAATTATGCATTAAAGTCCCCAGTTTCCTATATTAGACTGAGATCCAACAATCCTTGTGTCGTAAAGGGCAAGTAATATCTATAGTATGGCAGACAGGAGACAGGCTCAATGTGTAATAATACCATATAGGCATTTGAGGGCCAGCACTCGGATGCCTATATGGCACAAGAAAAAAACTAGTGAAAAATAAAACTCAAGACCCCTGCTGGCCAATACTTTCCTATGAAATCCAGCAGCAGAGGTGGGGGACCCACTAGTAGTGCACAGCGAATGTGGTGTGCATGCAGGTGGGCACTCACAGGTACAGTACTTTGAGCAGCACTGGACTCAAAAACGCTATTGGTGCCATTCTAGGCCACACCAATATCTTGCTGTGACCAAGCTAATCTTTAGTACACGAAATGTTGGTGAACAGATTATACAATAAGTAGAATAAAAGACATATTTCTCAAACAAATCTAATAGGTCAAATGAGGTGTAGCATCATCCACCAAATCCCTCCAGGTTGTAATGTAGTTAAACGACTGAATTAATACTAAATTACATGTTGATCTTCCTCTGAGGCTGTACGTGTTTGTACAACTTTGGTGGCAAGGAAAAGACCCCCCAGGCAAATTCACTTAACTGGAAATTTTCATGAAAAATATTTCTCTTGTCAAACTGTTTTTGTTCCTTAGTTTATATATAAGGATTTGAGAGACATCAAATAAACATAGTTTTATAGGGAGCTCTACAGGGGTTGTTCACCTTAAAATAAACTTTTAGCATGATAAATACAGTAATACTGTGAGAAAATTTACAATTGGTCGATATTTAAAATTTTTTGCTGTATTTCAGCAATTAAGCCTTTTGTCCAGCAACTATCCAGTTGGCAATTTCAGCAGTTATCTGGTTGCTAAAGTGTTTTTTACCCTAGCAACCAGGCAGTAACTTGAATCAGAAGGAGAAATATAAATAGAAGAGGCCTGAACAAAAATTGTAGCCACAGAGAGCAATTTTTTTGGCTGCCAGGGTCAGTGAACCCCCATTTAAAAGCTGGAAAGAGACAGAAACTATTAAAAAAAATAATATTGAAGACCAACCGAAAAGTTTCTAAGAATAGGACATTCTTTAAAATAATAATGGCGAACTGCTTTCCATCATTTTAACTGTGAAGGCAGGAAAGACACTCACATTGTTCCCATTGATCCTTCCAGTCAATCATTTGTTAATTAACATTTTTCATTAAATAGGTACAAGATTCTTACTGTTTCTGGGAACTAAAAATCTTTCTACAGAAATCTGAATCCCAAAATAGTATATTTAAAATAAATTAAACATTTAAATATTTTAGCCACAGAGCCACCTTACATGTATTTGTATCCAGGTAGGTGCTATAAACCACACGATGTTCTATATACTCTTGCAAGTTGGCAGTAAGGGTTATGAAAAGAGTTAATGTCAAATTCCACTGGGGCACAGTTCCCAAACAGAGACTCTAGCTGGGGCATAAAGCACAATGGAATGTAGGTGGTGGGAAGAACAGATAAAGAGTATTGAATAAATATCCCTTAAATATCCCTCAATAGCCCAGCCTTTATTATACCAAGAGCTACTTAGTTATGCCAGTAGGACCACAGGTGGTCGTAAACATGGTGTTGTTATTATTATTATTATTTTATACCATACATTCCAAGGTGTTGGCTTTGTCTGTGCAGGTGGAATCAACTAAAAACATTAGGCTGGCAGTGCCCAGCTATAAAAATAAAAAAAATAATAGGCAAAAGCCAGACCCCTTTCTTTTGCTCATTTCACCTGTAATGACACAAGAACATAGGGGTGTAAATAACAACTGAAAATTGTGTGCAGGACTTGGAAACATATTATTTAGGATGGAAAAACAGTGGAAACAGGCAAACCCAGCGAAGCCAAAATACTGTTTATAGAGGTAAATATCGGCTCATGATTCAGATATATATTCCCAACACCCACAGTTCAAACAGAGCATGAGTCACAATGCAGCACCATATAAAAATGATCACCCATAAAGAAAATGAGCAATGGGGGGGTCTGTCTATATGCCCCAAAGCCCCTCAAATAAATTAGCACATGCACACCTGATTCTGAATTCCTTCATGTTTTGTACATTATCATACACCTAAGACATGCCAATGTCCATCCTTCATCATCCTACTGTGGATTTTAACATTGGTGTGTATTTACAGTGATGTATACAGTGGCGTAACTACTCCATGGGGGCCCTGGTACAGGATGGGCACCTGGGCCCCCCTGTCGGGCCCTTACCTCTATAAATCGCATGCTGGATTGTTGATGCCATGTATGCTGTAAAATCTCCCCTTAGATAACCACCAAGGGGGGGGGGGCTGGTGCAATCACACCCCCTGCACCCCTGGTAGTTACGCCACTGGATGTATAATCCAAGAATCTAATTAACTGAATTGAGTGGCACTTAATTTTATTCAATGCAGTGCAGAACCCAGCTGGTCTATGGTAGACTTCTGGCAGCTGATCATGATGACCAAGGGAAAAATCATTGGCCAAAGTAGATGAATGGGCAAAAGAATGACTTCTAGGATGGGACTGCATGGGCGCCTACCAATCCCCCAAACTATGCCCGGAATGAAGGTAATAGGGACACTCTCTGTAGCAGTGCAGCAGTGTTTACATATTACTTAGGGCAGAGACACACGCTCGGTTTCGGGGAGATTTAGTCGCCCGGTGACTAATTGCCTCTTCTTCTGGCAATTAATCTCCCTAAAACAGCCTTCCCCTGCCTTCCCGTTGGCTAGAATGTAAATCCCCTTTGGGATGGCACTCAGAGCACTATAGTTTCAGTTCAGAAAATGAAGCGATCAGAGTGCCATCCCACCGGTAATTTACATACTAGCCAGATTAATCACTTTAAGAAGAGGAAATACATCGCTGGGCGACTAATCTCCCCTAATCTTCGTGTGTGTCTCTGCTCCAACAAGGGAGGTAGGGAGAAATTATTCATCCATTAGGTTAGTATTTGGTTGGATAACGTAGCAACCACCTCCTGAAGGTTTTTAACTATGTTAATTTTACCAGGGATTCACATTTATATATGCCTTCTCCAAATTTAGAGCAATGTAAGAATATGCCTTATATTTTCAGTTTAAGCTCCCTTAAAGGTCCAACTGTTGGTTTAGGTCCCTATTAGCTTATAATAAGGTTACAGATAAAAGAAAACACATTCAGCCACAGTTCCAAAAATAACTAGAGTAGCAGATACATATTTACCCTGAGCCCATCCCACCATTGCACTGCTCCAAACCCTTCTAGGGGGGGCAACCCCACAGTTTGGGTACCACTGGACCACTTTTACAATTCTGTTGCTATGTTTAACCTATGCAGCAGCTTAACCTGAGTCAAACAACATGCCATCTCCAACTCCTGGAAATATCTTTAACATGCTGATAAGGAATGTTCCATGCCCATAAATATAACCATCGTAGTATTTCATAAGGAATTTTGTTTCAAAATAATTGTGTGCAAATAGTTTCCCTTACCAAAAGTGACATTGTTTATCTTTTGGATTGACGGCAGACAATTTGTATACAATGCTGTATTGTGTGCTTTGTGTATAAAGTAGTTAAACGGTACTGGCTCTTTTTCGTCTGGTATTTTGACTTCCCCACTAATGTCTTTTAGTACACAGACATCATTAATGATCGGGAATCCGAACTGCTGAGCCAAACAGGCTGCTCAGAGATGTTCTGATAGTGACAAATGTTGGCATATTAAGTATGAATTAAAGATTATGTAACGTATTAACTGATTTAGTCAGTCAGTTTGGCCATTGATGGTCACAAGGCTTATGATACTTGGACCCACATCCTCAATTGCTCATAAAGTAGACCCTATAATCCACACCACCCTCCTGCGAGCATTGCACCCACTTGCTTGCAGACACACCATTCCCAATATTTTTGTGAGTTTTATGTAAGTTATCTTTATTCACTGTTTATAATTATATATTTTACAGGATATTCATGGTTCTGAGTTATAGTCTTATATTATTTTAGAAAGGATTATAGACCAGACCTGCGGATTAATATGCATTTTAAAAGGGTAAACTTAGGTTAGCAAAAAACTGTATTATATGAGATAATGTAATAAATGCCACAATGTTTTTAAGAGATCTAGTAACCAATAGCAATCAGTCAGCAAGTAGAGTTCATTGATCACTTTGTGTCAGTGGTCATCATTGCTTGTCACCACAAGTGCACTATAGACAGGTTCATTGGCTCCTGATAAAACTGATCATAGAGTGTGTGAACGTTATAGGATAAGGACCCTATCACATTCCCACACACTGAGGCTCATTTATAAACACTGGACAAAGTTGCACATGGGCAGTAACCCTTAGCAACCAGTTAGTGGCTTTTTCCAGCCATCTGAAGGTTGAGCAATGAAAGCAAACCTCTGATTGGTTGCCATTGGTTACTGCCCAGGTGCAAATTTGCCTTGTGTTTATAAATGAACCCCACTATGATCAATGTTATCAGCTCCACTAGAGCAAGGGTGATGTGAATGATGTAAAATCTCTAAGTGCTGTGGAACTGTGGAATATGGTGGAACTGTGGAATATGTTGGCACTATAAATAAAGGATAATAATTAAAAATTATTCTGTTGTGCTAACATGAAGCAAAAAGCCATTTGTCTCTGTATTATGAAGAAAACAATTCACCCCAGTGTCTGTCTGGTTTGGTCTTACCGGTTAGCGAGCACTTTTGACTTCTGAGGAAATGCCGGCATTGTAGATACTGGACCCCCAGTTCCATGCATTTGCTTCTCTTGCAGCATTATAGCAGTAAAATAGGGAACTAATTAGAACTTAACTACCTAATAAAAACTATTTATCTTGTTTGTTAAATGTTACGGCACACATCCAAAACTTCCCATGTCCCCTTCTACCTCCCCAAAACTATAACAGAAACCAGAATACATTTTAGGTGCCCGACACGTGAGTGCTGACTCTATCCCCATACCTGTATGGAGCATTGGCTGAGACTTCCAGCACTTCATACATCGGATCTGCAAGATGACCTTGCATAATGTGCATCATTATTGTCAGGACCAGCTATTTTGCGGGGACAAAGCCACCATGGGAAATAACACTTAGCTCTGAGTCACTCATTAGAGGCAGTAACCTGTTCCATTCACCTGTTCCTCCCCCGACACCCCGCTTTTCCTGCACTAGACATCCCTCTTTTTTATTTACAAGCCTTAGCACTATGCCGACGTTTCCTCCACACCATTGTTTCCTTCATCTGCAGCGTAAGGAGTAACAGGTTCTCTGCAAACAATGTCGTGTCACCAAGACTCAATACATTCGCTCATACTAATATATCCTTACAATAAACCTGCTGTTTGCACTGTTTGTTTTGGTTAAAAGGAAAAATAAATCAAAAATGCAAGGGGCTAACAGCTACAAGATCAGGTGTAAACATGACTCTGAACATGCCTTTAAATGGGACCTCCTCCCAAAAACTAAAACTATAAGAATAACAATTTTCTAATATACATTAATTCAGATTTCCAAACGGTTAGTATCTGTAAGTTGCAATCAAAGTAAGATTTGTTCTTAGGTTTAAACTCTTGACACAAGTCAGCTGAGACTTTACATAGGGAATAATGCATCCCATTTGGTGGTGAATTATACATACTTTCACATGAAATTCTCAAATACATCTCTACATGCATTATTGCTGGAGCTGGAATTGTGGCTGCTAATTTCTAGAACTTTTGCCTAGATAATATCATAGGTGCTCCTATCAATAATGCTCAGAGTTTGTATCTAGTTCATATGGGAGCCTGCTGGGGTACAAAGAAAAAAAAAAAACAGTGAAAACAGTGAGATCATTAGTTCTGAGCGAGAAAACCGCACTTTGGATTTAGTGAAATCCTTAGGATCATTGCACATATGGCTGTATAGGGCCCAAATTAGTCATGTTTCTCCCATTCATTATTTTCAGACAGCAAAGTTCCAATCATTTCCTATCAACTTAAATAAGAAAAGTCTGGTTGTATTTCGGACCTTAGTATAAAATGACAGTATTTAGTACAGTTTTGACTTTTCAAAAGAAACTGAAGGTTTGGGTCTTTCTGTATCTTATTGTCTGCATCACTTTCAGAGTTGTCCAACTGTCCACATTTCCAGTAGCAATACTTATTTTTGCCTCTCTGTCCCAGGAAGTTTGTGTTTTCTACATATGTCAAAAAGTTTGGCATTTATTTTTCTGTATGTGTGTCTGTCAGCTATCTATCCCTTTCACCCCACCAATCTGCCCCTCTACCTAAAGGTCTATTTGCCTGCTTGCTTGTATGTCTATCTCTCTGTCTGTCTGTCTGTCTGTCTGTCTAGCTATCTCTTAGTTCTAGAGAGCGTTAACAGAGAAACAAACACACAGTACTGTAAGATCAAACAAAACAGTTCTTCTTGATACTAGCCAACACTTTAATGTCTGGCACATTTTCCAACAGAGTGTAACACTGACAGGTGCAAAAGAGATTCCGATCCTACAGAGGGGAAATAGCAGGATCAAGGGAGGACTCTATAAGAGAGTGATAAAGGAGAGCATTTTGCAGCATTGCAATGACATTTGATGGAATTTACCTTCTGCAGTGTAAGGCCAATCTACTGCACCTTTTTGTACTATGTACAATTTAATTAATTTATCTAGGGCGTAGGGTGTAACATTACATCTATGACCTATTCTAGAATAGACATCACAATTCATTGCAGAATTCACATATGCAAACATATTATTTTCTGACATTATTGTTAATTGTGAGACATTCAGCAGAATGCAGAAGTAGTTACAACTGTATCCAGCCAAAGCCCACCATGACAAACTATTTAACAAAAAAGACCAGAGCTCATGTCTGTCTTCCCCTACTCCACTTCTAGGTGGCATAGCTTCAGAGCCTACCCATTGGTCACATGGACAGGGCTGGCTCTACACAAATGCCCATCCTTATCCCAGCATTTTTGTCATAGGATCCCAAAGAAAAATATAATTATACAAAGAAGTCCCTTTCGAGTTTTGAGTCTATAGTACCACTAAAAAAAAAACGCCTGCTAAAGGGAACATAAACCTTTCAGATAAATCTAAATGAATATGCTCAAAATGGTCTACTAAAAATGAAAAAGTTTTAAAATGATTTAAAAACATTTTTCTGAATACTGAACGAACAGTGAAGCATAAAACAAGAGCAACTGCCTCCCCCTCCAAGCACTGCTCTGCCTCTTTTTTTGCCCACTCACAACTCCTTGCATCAATTCAAGCACGGCCCATGGAAGGGAAACATGGAAATGTGGCACTCTACAGAAGGAGTGAAAGGTGATTATCAATTTAATCATGAGGGGTGCGTAATAAATTGAACCCCTCCAGTGTTTTTAAGTTTTATTGTCCTTCAACATTTTTTAGCACCTAGGCTACTTTACCTGTGCTAGGGGCCAGTGTTTAATTCAATATCTAGGTGGCCTTGCCAATAACAAGCTGATTGGTATAACCAGCACAGAGCTAGAGTGTCAAAAACATCAATTGCCCCTGAGACTTTAAATCAAAACTTGTCTTGATATGTTCCATCATGAAAATTAAGAAATTTACATTTTTCCTTTTGTATAAACACCACATTCCTGAAGGTGGCAGTGAGTGTTAGGTCAACATTGGACCCAATATTTACCTTAATCACCAAACTGCCATTGCAGGAGACCCCCAGGAAAGATGCTGTGTAGAAACAGCCTAAAAATATAGAATATCTTCAAAAAAGTAAACCTTTCTAAAGGAGGTTTATTCCCCTTCAAAAAAAATTAAAACCATTCATAGTACAATGTATTGAGGGACTACTGGAACTACTGGAAAGCTGCATCCAATTTAAAGGAGAAAAATAAGGACATGTCAAATCTGTGGCCCTCCAGCTTCCGCTGCCTGTGGAGTGCTGATAGTTAAGTTGAGTTTAAAAAGAGTTGCAATGGTCACAGTTTAGCCATCTCTCCTGTATATACTGAAAAATGTCAAGCAATAGAATATGGCCTTTTTGCTTTATCTGGATGCCCAAGGTCAGGGGCGTAACTACAAAGGAAGCAGACCCTGCGGCTGCAGGGGGGTCCAGGAGGTGTAGGGGCCCCATGAAGGCCTAATTCATATACAATTTCAATAAATATTGCTAAAAAAGTCAATCTCTAGACATTTTGTTGCCTGCAAAATAATTTGCTGTGGGGCCCAGTAACATCAAGTTATGCCACTGCCCAAGGTAAATGTCTTCCCTGTCTTGATTGGACTCATTGTTTTTGCAATATATAAATACTTTGTGGTATCTATACAAAAACCATGAATAACGAGTAATATACAGCAGGGTAAAAAAGTATTGAACATGTTCTTTCGAATGGGGCTATTGACATGAAATTTACACCAGATGTTGGTAACAACCCAAGTAATTAAAAAGATAAAAAAATAAGTCCATACATTAACCGTTGACATGTTCAATACTTATTTTCCATGCTGAATATTCTTATAATACACAATATGTATTGAATATCCTGTAAAATACATGCTTATAAACTGTGCTTAGTGATGTCGTCATTTATAATTGGAGCTTAGTTATGTCATTTATGTCACATGACTCACTAAAATGTGTGTATCATGATAAATTAATAATATTCTGCCTTCTGCCTCGTGGACACGGAACTCTTTGGTGACTAATAATATCCTTATATTTTACAATAGGGGACACTATATTCACTATATTAACCGTGTTAAGTGATGTCTTTGTTATAATCAGTCCTCGGTCATTTGTGTCACGAAATTACAGTTACGGGATCTGTTATCCAGAATGCTTGGGACCTCAGGTTTTCCAGATAATGGATCTTTCCATACTTTGGATCTTCATACCTTAAATCTAGTAGAAAATCATGTAAAAATAAATTAAACCCAAAAGGCTGGTTCTGCTTTTAATAAGGATTAATTATATCTTAGTTGGGATCAAGTACAAGATACTGTTTTATTATTACATAGAAAAGGGAAATCATTTTTAAAAATTTGAATTATTTGAATAAAATGGAGTCTATGGGAGAAGGCCTTTCTGTACGTCAGAGCTTTCTGGATAACAGGTTTCCGGATAACGGATCACATACCTGTATAATAAATTTATTACAAACTATAATGTATCTCCTGCTTCAAAATATCAGGATAACAGGCATCACCTTGGGGTCCATGGTTGGGACTTGATCATGGAACTCCTTATTAAAGACATAGGGGGTAAGTTACTCCCTAAATGCTATGTATCTAAAATGTTAGAAAAGTTGCAATAGAAGAAACATACAGTTGACTTGTCCACCACTCCCAGACCTGGATATACACTTAAGGCTTTTTGTAAACATACACACAGGTAAGAGTATATATGCCCTGTCCAGCTGAAAAAACTCCTAGTACACATGCAGATGGAAGGTCACGCAGGCAGAGACTGGTACTGGTCACTGTTCTTGTACCCCCAGCCCCCTGGGGGAGGTTCACAGCTCACCAGCAGGACAGGCCAATGATGAGAGACAGAGATGTCTGTTACTAATGTGAGCACATTAAAGGCTTTCTCATTTGATTGATACTGCAGGGCAGCCCTGCTCGCCAGCTATTTGCCTCTCTTATTCTCTTCAGGGTTTGGCATATGTTTGTCTTTGTCACCTTGTGGTTAAGCTGTCAGGCCTCAGCTTCCTTCTGATGTCAGACCCCTGGCCGTGCTGGGAAAGTCACTTGAGCCTGGGCCTCTTGGCCTCCTACAGTCCTGACCAGAGCATGAAAGCCGAGAGCTTGCTCCGACCGTTAGATCTTCCGAATCAAAGGCAGGGCAGCTTCACTTGTAATGGCCAACAGGTGCAAGAGTCATCAAGAAAGGGGACATTACTAAAAAAATCTGAAATCAATTACAGTTTACCTGCTTATATTGCAATTACTTTTCGTGGGAAAAAATGGACCAATCCAAATGCTAATTCATTCTCACATGACAACTGGTATACCTCTTTAGTAAATTATGGATAATGGAGATCTGCTAGACTACAGTTATGAGGATTCGGCAATTGTATTTTTAAACAAATTATTTGCACTGCAAAGGATGCATACATATAAAAATGAATATGCTATTACAGTGATGAATGAAGTCTTACAATAAAAGCAGGGTTTAGTCTGCATACCTCATTCAACCATTCCCAGTTATAAGAAACATAGCTTATACAAGTATGGGACCAGTTATCTGGAAACCCTTTATCTAGAAACCTCCAAATTACAGAAAGGCTGTTACCCATACACTCCATTTTATCCAAATTTTCTGTGTGTAATGACACTTTTGTGATAACACAAACTTTAAAATAAAAGAAGAACTATGGTACATGTCATTTGGTTTTGTGGCAATATAAAGTAAAACATTTATACAAACAATCACATTTAATACACTACCTATTTCTGAAGGTAATCCTTTCTTGGGGGCTGCTACCAAGCTGACGTTGCAAATTAAAACTAATTAAAAGGTAATTTACTAATTAACATTCCTCTTTTCCCCTAAAGAAGGAATTCTAATACATCTGGGAAACTGGCCCTCGAGCATATGAGCATCACACTGTTAGTACAGGGGGTTTTGTTAAACCTGTACTTAACTATCAGCAAGACTTGGCTGTGCCCTTTATTGCCCTTATGTTATATATATATATATATATATATATATATATATATATATATATATATATATATA
>CM044445.1:23272251-23294459 GCA_024363595.1 Xenopus borealis
TTCTAAATTGATACATTTAGTTGATGCATTTCATATCTTTGTCCCTGCTGAGCAGAATCTATGGATTTCATTACTGGCATCTGTTAGAATTGATACAAAAGTTGCTAATACTCCATAGCTGCTGAGAAATGTATCAACTAAATGTTGCAAAATTGTAACAGTTCAGAATATGCACCTCAGCTGCGAACTGAGCTGCCAGACTCAAACACCAGAGACAAACATTCAACACGGTGGTTACATATACACACGCTGGTTTTACCCCTAGGTGTTTGCAACCTACCTTGGCTGTCACAGGTGGAATGCTGGGAGTTGTAGTGTAACAACAGCTGGTGAACAGCAGTTTGAAAGACCCTGTGCTAGAAAGACAGGAAACATCACTGGAATGTAATGGAATAGCAACAAATCCAAGTATAAACAAATACAATTTGCTGAAGGCTGAATGTGAGACAGACTCCATTGATAACACATTTAAGGCAAGCACTGGCCTTGTGGGTTTTAGATAAATCATTTGTGACTTACATACATAAATACACACAATATCCTGCTGTTTTCATTGATTCATGTACCAATCAGCTTTGGACTTATCTGGTAAAAACATGTTGAAGCAGGGCTGTCCCGTTGGTGATGGCACACAGAAGATTTAAATCTTTGCTACAGTGGGCAAATCATCGATAATGCTTTTCGACAGACATACGAGACTATTGTCGCTTTCCAAAGTTGTATAAAGTAGCCTTGCAAGGAAATTTTAGCGACCGTAGAAAGCAAACCAACACGTATGTTTCCCTGCCAGTGATTTACATTATTGCTGGCAGGATAGGGCCCACAACCAAAAACCCTATGAGGGGCTCATTAAAGCACCCCTATCACCAGTGCAAAAAGGGCACAAAGGAAGTGGTAGGAAATTTACCATTATTTTTTCCTCCTTTAATTGCACCCTGGCTACCCCTAGTTCCGGCACTGATCTCAGTTTTTTTGCCCATTAGCGTTCCATGAATATTTCACCCTGTCCCCCACCTGGTGCCACATGCGCTGTAGAGTATTTACAGTAACCACCTGCTTGCCAAAGTGGCTGTAAAACAACAGCAAGCAGGCAAAAATATTCTTAAAATTAGTGCTTACATTAATGAATCTAACAAGTGCTCAAGTAATGTGGAAATAAATTTAACAGTATGAATGTAAAAATAATTTATTATCCGAATCCCTAGTGCTCAGCCAAACTGAATCTATACCATTAAATTTATGTGACCTTAAAGTTCTGTTCAACTGTATGCCACATTTTGTTTTGCTTGCAAATGGTCCATTTTTATTTTATATATATTTCCCAATTACAGTTCAGTATTTAACTAAATCTGTTGATGGGCATTCCATATGCAGTTGACTTTTTAAAAATTATGGAATTGGTGCATGCATAATAAATATGTGTATGTGTGCAGAATAATTAATGGCTGTATGTTTTACTGAGCAATTATAAAATGAAGTCAATATATACTTTACAAACAAAAGAGGATATTGTTTGCCTTTAAACCCAAATAGGAAGTAGTCATTGTGTTGAGGAAAAGGAATTACTATTAACTTATTGGAGTGGGGGCAGGGGTGTTACTTCAAAAGGAAGCACAGCTGTGAGCCCCAATATCTATGTATGTATTTATTGAACACTGCATATAGTAGTTACATAGTTAAATTGGGTTGAAAAAAGACAGAGTCCATCAAGTTCAACCCCTCCAAATTAAAAACCCAGCATACACACACACATCTCCACTCTTTCAAACACAAACCATATATGCCCATAGCTATACTAACTGTACAGTTTAGTATCAAAATAGTCTTTGATATTACATCTGTCCTAAAAATCATCCATATCAATCATATGTACACAGTTATTTTTACTGGGGTACATCGCTTATAAATTAGAGGAAGTCCCTGTCCCGAAAAGCTTACAATCTATTGGAACGTCAATATATTAAGAAAAACATTTTAAATATAAATATAAAAGCTATATTATTCCCAAAGTTTGGGGAGGCCTCACATCATTACAGGAAGGTCCTAGCACTAGAGCTTCAGACACCTCTCTCTTTATGTCCATAGATATACTGCTGCTGTCCAAATACACAAGGTCTGAGCAGCAACAACAGAAAAGCAAACATCCAAGCAAGTGTTTTAAAAATCTGTAATTTCCTATAGAACAGAGCTTCCCTAAAACCCCAGTTTCATGCTTCCCATGCATGTAAGAAAGGGTGTCCTGCAGCTGCATGCAAGCACTATGCAAAGGGAGGAAGTTGGCCCCAAGTTTTTTCATGACAATGGACCTGTGTATTGAATCCAGACGCACCCAACACATTCATTCAATTGGAAACACCAGCAACAATAAATTTCCTTAATCAACATCAGCCAATTCCTAGACTCTAGCCAGGTGTAATTCTCCCATTAGAGATGTATACTACTGTGCTGTTTGTTTGTACATGGAAAAGGGGGACCAGGCCTCACCTTTATCTAGGCACACAAATGAATAATGTACCTTGTTGGGAAATGAATATTCCAACACAAAAACACTGTGAGGCTAATGGCACAAAACTCATTCCAGAGTTTCGCTAGGGTTCTCATCTACAGTCCTGAATGTGATCAGTTTTTTTAATTTATAAAAATCACGAGGGGAAAACATTGATTTAGTCACATATTTTTTAGAAAATTAATAAAAAAGCCTTCCCATCTTTGCTTTATTATAGTATAATATTCAGTAATTTATAGGGACTTTTTAATCTTTAATCTTCACATTTGTATTGAGTGGGAGTTGACTGCAAAATACACCTTCCAGATTAGTCCAATGCACCCATTGTACCCCTTAAGCTGGCCATAGACGCAACGATCCGATCGTACGAATCCTCGATTCGTACGATTTTCGGATCGTGTGTGGAGTGTTCCGACATTTGTCGTGCCATGCCGATCGGTCGTTTGTTCGATCGGCCAGGTTAGAAAATTTTTGTCGGCTGGCGATAATATCTTTGCGTCTATTGCAGATCGTACGATTTTCAGTGGGAGACCGTCACTAGGTTTTTAATCGTACAACTTTCGTACGATCCTTGTCAGGGGCAGAACGTCAGCTGTCTGTGCTTTTTACTACTTTAGTTGATCTGAAGGTTAGTGACAGGTCGGGAGATGCAAAGATCCGATCGTTGGAATCATCTTACGATCGGATCTTTGCGTCTATGGCCAGCTTTAGTCAATTTAACACACCATGGCAGTGGGAGTTGCCATATAACTGTGGCTAAATAGCCATAGAATGATTGAATAAATCCAAGTTTTTAAACTTAAAACGGCAAGCTGAAGTCCTCCAGAATGTGTTGAAAAAGCAACTCCCAGACCCAGCCCTACAACGGTGTGGGTAAGTAATGGTTTAGCAAATCTGTACCACTATAACCATCAGACAATATTACATACCTCCCAACTGTCCTGTTTTGAGTACTGGGAAGTCCCGATTTCTCTGCATTGAAGTGGAAAGTCCCTATTTTCTGTACTGAGCAGCCAAAAAAGATACAATGTTTCTAACTTAATTTGCTCTTGGCAGAGAGCCCAGAATAGCTAGATACATTTGTAACAGTTTTATCCCTTGGGAGAAGTAGGACTCACAGCTTAAAGGGCAATTCACCTTCATTAGTAAAACTGTAATAAAACATAAAAACTACAGAAATGTGTGCAAACTTTCATAACCTGGCAAATTTTGTAAAATTGTTGTTGTACCACGCGCTGCAAATATTTTTGTCCCTCTTTCCGTTTTCTTTTCCAAAATGTTGGTAGGTATGCAATAACTGCCTTCATTACACTGAATAGATCAACACAAACTGCTAACTGGTTGCTATGGGTTATTGGATTGGTTTGCATTTGCACCTGTTTCTAAGGGTAAACTTCACAGCACAGAGCCAGAGCAAAAATATATTTAATTTATGCAACAGTTTCCTACAAGGATCTGGCTCCCCAAATAATCAACCCAGAGCGGGGGGTCCTAATCTTGATTCTGACATGCCTGACTTGTTATAAACATTGTCTGCCTTGATTAGGATTAATTTACATGCAAATACAGCTCAAGTGGCTAAAAGTGGAAGATCTGACACCTCTGCCGCTGAGTGTTTAGGGGCTGAGGTGTCAATGCTAATGTCGCTCCTGCTACTTGTCAGAAGTGAGGATGAGGTAAGGATGAGGGGGAAATCTGCTAAATCTCACTAGGGGTTAATTAATACCTACTGTTTCTGGGAATTACCTTTTACTCCAGTATGGACCACAATATAACTTGCTTATAGGAGAAATAAAGAAAAAATGTAGTACAGGTATGGGACCTGTTATCCAGAATGTCTGGGACCTGGGGTTTTCTGGATAAGGGGTCTTTTCAGAACATGGATCTACTAGAAAGTTATGCTTATAAGGATTAGTTATATCTTAGTTTAGATCAAGGTTCTATTTTATTATTACAAAGATAAAACATAAGTTGGGAGTCCATCCTGTAATTTGGAGCTTTCTGGATAACAGATTTTCAGATAACAGATCCCATACCTGTATTGATACTCAAAGTACCTCTATACAGCATTGCAATAGTCGGAGTTAAAAGTTAGCAGGTCATAAAGTGGTATAAAGTTATATTTCCACACTCTGCCATGCAACCAGTTTATAGCTCAGTACAGTTTGCAGGCAGAAAACATATTTCATTGTTTTGTATGGGAAAAGTCACACGGGTTAGACATTAAAGCAACAGCTGTCCCCAAAGAAAATCTATTAAATACACTAGTCCCATCTCGGAAACATTAACCCACGGCAGAGATATGATAGATAACTACATTTAATCTGGGGGAAGCCAATCATCTTGGTTATTTTGAAGACTATGATTAGTGTAACAATAGGGATAGCAAGTGCCACACGACCCAACCAGAATATAGAGGGGGCCCTTACTGGTATATCCAACCTTCCCATAACACTTAGTACAGGTATGGAATCCATTATCCAGAAACCCATTATCCATAAAGCTCCAAATTATGGAAAGGCCCCAAATAATCCAAATTTTTAAAAATGGTTTCCTTTTTCTCTGTAATAATATAATAGTACCTTATACTTAAAACTAAGATATAAAGAATCCTTATTGGAAACAAAGTCAGTCTACTGGGTTTAAAGGAACACTAACATGATTTTTTTTTTTTAATAGTTTTTTTTAACGAAAATAAACGAAAACAGAGATAAATCTTTAAAATCTGTAAGTTTTTAATAAGAAATTACTTACCGATTCTCTGCATACACTTCCCTTCTGAGATGGCGATATGGCAACGATCCAAGTGCAGCGCTTGATTTCTCCTCCCAGAGAATCAGTAAGTAATGATTTATCTCTGTTTTAGTTTATTTTAGTTAAAAAAACGAATATTTAGCTTAGATAACAGCTTGCCCATGGGTCAGGGCAACTGCCATACTTTGACTATTTATGAATTGATGGTCACCAGTTAGAACATATACAATATTCCCTTGCTGCAAATCAGAACTAGGAACACCACATGCTCACTCACACATAAACACCACTGTATATATATTTTAATCTGTTTGATGCCTGGATAAATAAACATATATTAGGGGGCTCACACTCTGGGTTATTGCAAGTGGGAGAAGAGAACTGCAATTTTTTTCAATTAGTTTCACTCACTTAAATCTCAGTAATTTGTCTAATTAATGTGTTATTCACCTGGTGCCTCAAAGTGTCATAATCTGATTTAAGGTCAATTAAAGGATATGTGGTACTTTCTGGGGGTATTTAACTGAGGTATCAGGTCTGTTTGCTCACAGCCCTCCAGTCCTCATGCGTCAGGTCAGCAGTGCAACAGCAGAAAGCGGTCAGAGTAGCAGACCTTACAAGACATTTATGACATGCATCGAGTTTAGTAATAATACAAAGAAGATATCTCATCTACAGTTCAGTGAGTCGATGCCAAGCACAAGTTATTAATAGAGAAAAAAGATAAATATATTTCCAGAAAAGGTGACAACCCTAGTCTGCCCCATTGTGTCTTAAAGGAGAAGGAAAGGCTAAAAGCTTTATCAGAATGGTCTGTATAAATACACCAGTAAACCCTCAAAGTAATGCTGCTCTGAGTCCTCTGTCAAAAGAAACACTGCATTTCATTCCTTCTGTTCAACATAAACCTCCAGGGCATAAACCTCTAGGACAGGGATCCCCAACCTTTTGAACCCGTGAGCAACATTAAGAAGTAAAAGGAGTTGGGGAGCAACACTAGCATGAAAAATGTTCTTAGGGTGCAAAATTAGTGCTGTGATTGGCCATTTGGTAGCCCTTATGTAGACTGGCAGTGTACAGGAGGCTCTGTTTGGCAGTACACTTGGGTTTTATGCAACTAAAACTTGCCTCCAAGCCTGGAATTGCAAAATATGCACCTGCTTTGAGGCCACTGGAAGCAACATCCAAGGGGTTGGAGAGCAACGTGTTGCTCACGAGCTACTGGTTGGGGATCACTGCTCTAGGAGCATGCTCAGTTTGCTCCTCTCTCCACACTATTGTGGCAATAATCTGTTTTGGTAGCTTTCCTTCTCCTTTAATAGGAAAGATTGCACAGGCTCCACTAGCATGGATCACAGAATATCAGAGGAGGATTCCTAGGGGTGCCAATATAGTACCTGGTGGGACATATTTTGGATAGCTTAGAAAACACTATCTTAGGTTGGCAGGCAGCAACACTGACACTGATTCAGGTGGCACTTGGTAGGGATCCTCTGTACTGTGCTCCTGGGGTCGTGAAGTTGTACATTAATTTGTATGGGACCCCCAAGAATTCAGCTGGGAGCTGTACCTACTTTATATAGACTGTTTAAATAGACAATAGCACTGGTAAAGACAGACCTGGCTATTCAGAAAGGAAAAAAATCAAATTAATATTTTCAATAGGAACTATAACAACTTCATTATAAGCGGGCAGTTAATCTAAGGTTAATTAATAATCAGTTCGCTTTTAAACTGCCCATGTGGCCCAAAAGCTAATCAAGCCTCGTCCTGTGTGTGGGCCACTGGGCGACCGTTCGCATATAAAAGCACCAGGTCAGAGCATTGAAACACTGGGCCAGAGCCCGCGGAACCTCCTCTTTCTCTCGGGACCCTCAGTGAGAGGAGGGGGGCTGATCTCACCCACACGTGAAACTCGGCATCCCACCTGCACACAGCAGAGCCGGCTCCAGGGGTGGGATCCAGTGACGTCAGGGGGGGTTTAAATGCCAGCGGCAGCGAGAACAAGGGCAGAATGAGGAGGATGAGAGAAAAGTCACTGACTTTGGCTGCTGACCACTGACTGATGACTGACTGATATCTGCTGCACTGACACTTCACAAAGGACAATACATATAAACATCTCTGCCACCAGTTCGCTCGTCTAATCACAGGAATCTCTTACGATCACATCGAACGACTTTTACACTGCGGAGATCGCGATTACTATTTTAGAAAATAAGAAAAACCCATCACAGAAATCCCGCACAACCCGAACCATCACTTTTTTTTTTTTTACACCGGAACCTTTTACCCCTCACCAGTACCAATGGCTCCGACCCGTAACTATGTTACCCTACTTCTCATCTTGTGTTGCTCCGGGATCTGTGGCGCCATCCAGTGGCTGTAAGTATCAGTGGGTATTTCTTTCTATGGGGGTTACATTTTCACTGCCCAGACATCGCTTTTAGGGCAATATTCACGATTGTTCTTTAGGTTGCATTGGGGTTGGGTGTAAGTGTAACTATTGCTGCAAAAAGACAAATGCCTTCTAATTTCATCTTCAGATGATTAAAGGGCAAGTTAATAATTAAAACAACAATGTAATCTGCTGCCCCTACCTCCTGCAGTTTCTTTATCAAGACTCAGGAGTGGTAGGGTTATCAGTGGAGCAGCCTATGCTAACACACGACAAGAGCTGCTTTTTTTACTCCTGCTACTGTGCTTATATTCATGATCAGCCCACTCCTATTCTAATGGAAAATAGGATTTGGCAACGTTTCTGTGAAGGCTCACCTTCCTCTGATTTCCATGTATATCAGTTGTGACTGGGGGGTGCAACTGCCCCCTTTTGAGCCCCATATTGGTGGCATTGCTGGTGTTGTGTGATTATATATTGTCAGTAGTGATCTACAGCGCTATGCATTTATTTGAGGGATACCACTTCTAGCTGCTAGTTGGAGAGAAAATCTGTGTAGAAAAGTGAAATTACCAGTTTTCCCCTTTCTGTTCTCTTTTATAGTGGGCTCACTGTAAATGGCAGCCGGGTAGCCTGGAATGAGAGCGAACACTGTCGCTTGCTGGACGGTCTAGTCCCTGACCAGTCACAACTCTGCAAGCGGAATCTGGAACTGATGCAAAGTGTCGTTAATGCTGCCAAACAGGCCAAGCTAACCTGTCAAATGACCTTATCTGACATGCGCTGGAACTGCTCTTCAGTAGAGAATGCACCAAGCTTCACCCCTGACTTGAGCAAAGGTACCAGCCCACAAACCACATTGCATGGCTAAGAACTGGCAATCCAACAAGGCCGAAATTGTATATCAGTAGTGCATGTATAGTGACAAATTGTGGTATCTACAGGCTAGCCGGGTTTATCCCCCCCCTCAGTCGGGGATTAGGGCTTGCAGGTTTGCAGTATGGAGTAACAAATCCATCCCTTTACCTTGCAAACTTATTTTACTGCAATTTATGAAAGTAGCTGAGATGATCCAGCCAAGAGTGTTTATAAGTGAGACTTGGCTCACTTATTGGTTGCTCCATAGATGGCATTTGGGGAGTTAATTACTAAAATCCTCTTATAAACAAATATTTAAGTTTTAAAGGAGGGTGTGAGATTCTTAGGGAGATTTATCAACAGCTGCGGGTGTAAAGGGACATTATGTCAATCAATTCCAAATGTTGAAAGGAAAGATTCATGTAGCCTTTATTGCACAATGGAATGGAGGGGGTTATTTACTTGGAAAAGCTATTCCACCGTCTTCTCTTCACTGTTGTATTGGAGCCTATGAATTTGAGATAGTATGGCAGCTGTGCTCCCACTCATGAACAGATACAAACATGCAAAGTAAGGCTCATGTGCAGAATATGCCATGCCACTTTATTTCTTATTGCACGTTATGTCACATATTAAAGGGGATTTAAAGGCAAAAAATAAAATCCCATTGTTACTTTCCTTAATTGAAAAGACATCTATAATAACCCTGACTGTATGCAGTGAAATTCCCCCCTCTTTTACTTGCTCTGACAGCTGCAAATAGGAAACTTGAGACGGTCCCTAACTGCTCTGCAGGGAAACTATCATACTTTCAAATGGCAGGGGGGACCTCCCCCACTCGTGTAGCTCTGTTTGTTTCCCTGTAAAGCAGCTGGCGACTGTGTAGAGATTTGTATCCACAGATCCAGTGCAGTCTGTATATTCTGATTATTAACCAGTCTTGCTGTATTGGCTTCTATGGCAGATATTGTTTGACTTGTGTTGTGATGTGTTGATAATTTATGACGACCCCTAAGCTTAGCCTCCCAAGTGAAGCCCAGACCACATTGAGCATGTCCTTAGTCTTGGTTTTCCAAATATGTTTAACAACCAAGATTAAAGCCCCTTGTGCCAACTTTGAAAGCATAATCATTTAGACTTCTGGTGCAGTAAGTTCATGTTTATATTTAGTATATAAAATACAGCATTTCTTACATTCTATTTTAGAAATTAGTTGCTCTTTAATGGACAGTCTCATAAATGTTGTGTGATATTTCTTTTTCTAGGTACCAGGGAGTCTGCCTTTGTCTACGCTTTGGCCTCTGCCACTCTCAGCCACACCATTGCCCGTGCCTGTGCCTCAGGGGAGCTGCCCACATGCTCTTGTGGTGCCACCCCAGCTGAGGTGCCCGGAACAGGCTTCCGATGGGGGGGATGTGGGGACAACCTGCATTACGGCCTTAACATGGGCTCTGCTTTTGTTGATGCTCCAATGAAGTCAAGCAAGTCTGCAGGGACCCAGGCCACTAAAATAATGAATCTACACAACAATGCAGTTGGCAGACAGGTAAGAGTATTTTTCCATGTTACTAACTCTGAACCCCATTACTATCAATCAGATTTGCTTTCATTAGCTTTATTGGCCAATATGTAACTACTAATATTCCAGAATAAAGTCCCCCTTTCAGTGGAGAAATACCTTTGACAGCTAATGCTGCTATAGATAGGAAAGACAATCTGCTTGTCACCGCCAGCAGTTGCCTTTCAAGTCATTGGCAGACAAGACTAGTGGTGCATTTCAGCTGGCTACAATCCTAGTACTGTATAAAAATGACCATACACACACTGATAAAAGTCCATGTATGAGGCTTTCAGAGACCCTGCCCAATCAATATAAGGCAGAATATTGGTTTGTGTTTCTTTAAACCCCGTTATGATATTAATTGTTGGGCCCGTGGGCCAAGTAATCAAATCATGCTAGTTTGGCTGACTGTGTTGGTTGCCATATAAAGTGAAAGATTGACATGCAATAGTAAAACATTCTCTCCTGTCAGTGGCGTAACTACCAGGGGTGCAGAGGGTGCAATTGCACCAGGGCCCCCACCCCTTTGGGGCCCATCGGAGCCACGGAAATAGTACGGCAGGGAGTTATCTAGGGGGAGATATTACAGCACATATGCCATCAACACTCCAGCATGCAATTAATAGAGGTAAGGGCCTGACAGGGGGGCCAAGGTGCCCATCCTGTACCGGGGCCCTCCAGAGAGTAGTTATGCCACTGTCTCCTGTAGGCTGCCAGTCCATATAGGGGTTACCAAAAAGCCAATCAGAGCTCTTATTTGACATCCCCATGGACTTTTTCATGCTTGTGTTGCTCTCCAACTCTTTTTTAAATTTAAATGTGGCTCACGAGCAAAAAAGGTTGGGGACCTCTGTGTTACACACTATTTAGACTGGGTGCAGACAGGTAGCTTCAGGGAGATTCTTTCGCCTGGCGATTAATCAAGGTGACAATCTCCCCAACTGCCTTCTCCCTGTCTGCCGCCTGTTTAAATTAAAAAGCGTCAGCGCCAATGCACACGAGGCCTGGCGATTTCCGGAATCGCACAAAGTTGCTTCGTGAGGAAACTTCAGGCGATTCCAGAAATCGCTGTGCTGCGTGTGTATTGGCTTTTTGATTTAAACATGCGGCTGACATGGAGAAGGCAGTTCGGGGAGATGTCGCCAGCAATTAATCGCCTGGCGACAGAATCTCCCCGAATCTCCCTGTCTGCCCCAGGCCTTAAACTGTGCCATATAGCATTTTTTCAATTTCCACCATTTCTATACAGCAGCTTGTTGATATGAACTATAGTAGTGTTTCTAAAGTTTTAAAAGTGCAGGGCAACAGTACATGATATTTTCATTACTTTAAAACTAATTTTTTTGGTGTTACTGTTCCTTTAAGATCTGTGGCCCTCACTGCACTTGGATCACCTTGTGTGAGATTTCGCTAACAGGCTCTCTGGTCACACTGTGGCCTGATTGATCTATTTGAAACCCATTGTTTGCATAGCAGCAGGATATGGAGTCTTTAACAGGATTAATTAGCAGAGTGACTAAGATAATAGAGCTTATCAAGCTTAAAGAAACAACTTCATGGCAAGTTTAGAAATATATAATTTAATGAAAAATATATTTAGCAATATTAGAATTTATGACAACATTTGAATGGATATTTTGGGAATTTAACATTGGTTACAGGAATGCAAAATCTACTCCCTAAACACCACTTGAATGTCCGCCTATTTATCTGGTATTTCATACATGTTTTTTCAATGCTGCTCACCAAGAAGAGGTCAGCTCCCATCATCCCCACACATTGCAACCCCATGCTGCTCTTTGAATTGGCACTGCAAAAATACAACAGTTTGCCAGATGTTGGATACCCATATGCCTGCTATGTGTCTGACTTTCACTCTTGTCGCAGTATTCACTTGGGTAATGCAAGCTCATCACACTCTGAAAAATCTAAAATGTGTTTGTTTTTATTCTTACTTTTTGAAACTTTTTGCTTTTAACAGTATGCCCTTGGAATGATAAACTATTCTGCTTTATTGAAATATTATAGTAACAATGTCTGTTTCATTCTGCAGGTACTTATGGACTCTCTGGAGACAAAGTGCAAGTGCCACGGAGTGTCTGGATCTTGCTCCGTGAAGACCTGTTGGAAGGGCCTGCAGGATCTTCCCCATATTGCTAATGAGCTGAAATCCAAATACCTTGGTGCCACCAAAGTCATCCACAGACAGACCGGCACTCGGAGGCAGCTCGTTCCCAGGGAGCTAGACATCAGGCCAGTGAGAGACTCTGAGCTGGTGTACCTGGTTAGTTCCCCTGACTACTGTACAAAGAATCCCAAGTTGGGTTCATATGGGACACAGGACAGGTAAACTTATCCTTATCTAAAAAATGAAATAATTATTACTAGAATTAGCAGTCTGGTGGTAGGGAAGGGATGACAGCATTCTAGGTTTGTAACAGCTTTGAATTAGATATTATAATTCCATCTATTAACGCTGCATGTTGGCTTGGTCTGGCTGCACAGTATGTGCTCCAAAGTTACAAATTTTACTCGTCATAGAAATGTCATCAACTATTACCCTGTATATTTACTTAGATGTCTGGAGTCAATTAGACAGGATCTGTCTTCAGCATAAACCATTTATCTCCCTGATGTCTAGCTTCTGCACCAAACTGATGAAAGACACTGAAAAATTATCCCCCAAACGAGCAAATGTCAGTGGGGGGAAAATCCAAAATATAAAACTTTTGGCAAAAAAAAAATCTATCCCAAGGATGGCATATGTTGAAAGTAATTCTAAAAGTGTAAGCTGCTATTGAATTAAATAATTACCAAATAAAATGATCAAATATGAACATATAAAAAATGTTCACCATGGACAGCTCTTAAGATAGCTGAACTGGCATAGTTAAATCGGGTTGAAAAAAGACAAAGTCTATCTAGTTCAACCACTCCAAATGAAAACCCAGCATCCATACACACACCCTTCCATACCTTCACATAAATGATATATACCCATGTCTATACTAAGGGGCAGATTTACTAAATTCACATGAAGGTCGATTGAATTTTCAAAAAGATTCGAATTTTCGAATGTTTTTAAAGACCACTTCGACCAGTGAATTTAGAAAATTCAGTGGAATGATTCAAACAAAAATCTATTTGAATATTCAACAGTTAAAGTACTTCCCCTTTAAATTTTTATTCGACTGCCTGATTCGCCAGATCAAAGCTACTGAATTGGATTTCATTATTTTTGATTGAATAAAAAAATTCGAACTTTTACCGCTACCATGGCTACACAGCAGCTTATTTATATAAACAATAGTAGTGTTTCTGAAGCAACCACTGCAATTTTACCAGTGCAGAGCAACACTGCATTATATTTTTATTACTTTAAAACAATTTAATATTTTTATGTTACTGGTCCTTTAATATGACAATAGCCTTTGATAGTGTGTCAAGTGGGGGTGGGAATTTTCCACTGCACTCATAGCTTTCTGATAAGAAGAACAGGTTCATGGATTCCCACAAGAGCTTACTACTGCATCCAGGAATTATGGTGGAATGGGAGATAGTTTGTTACTTCCAATAGCTTGCAGTTGTGGGCACTATTTATATACAGTAGTCTTGGTAGGCTTGCTATATGTCATCTAACCACCTATATATATTTTTTGGTCTCCCATAGGCTGTGCAACAAGACCTCAGTTGGTAGCAACAGCTGTAACCTAATGTGCTGTGGCCGGGGATACAACACCTACACTGAAACCATTGTGGAACGCTGTCAGTGCAAGTACCACTGGTGCTGCTATGTCATGTGCAAGAAATGTGAGAGGACAGTGGAGAGGCATGTCTGCAAGTAAAGGCATAATGGACTTGACACTGTACACTACTAAAGCACTGTCAGCCCTCTGTGGTTCTGCAAAAAAAGTCCCTCCTTGGCAAAAGGAGAAGCAGAGCTGGAACCTTTTACGTTTTCTGCTGGATAAAAGCTAGGGGAAGCCAAATGCAGCTGGTCTGATCTTCTTGGCTGTAAGTGTATGGGCCCCAAGTGCCTTAAAGAAACTCTAGGACCAAACACAAAATATGCATGGTTTCCCCCTCTGATGTGGAACAGCCAAGCCAAGCCACCCTGAAGTCCTATAGCCAGTAACTACAACAGATTTATTGCCTTCCAGGTCAAAGAACCCAAGTGATGCCTCTGGTGTCTGCAAATAGACTGGGTGACAACTGGCAGCACCAGACTCCGACTATTTAATTCCCATATTGCAACATTGGATCCTTAATTCTATTTCAGGGGCCAATTTCTTTCATTTATGAACTTTATTATTCTTAAATTGGACTGGAAAGACGAGGTTCAAATTACTCACTGGAAATCTGAATTTGGAACTCATTCATATTTGTTACTACTTGATTAAAAAGTCCCCCTCTGTATATGTGGGTATGTATGTATGTATTTGTGTATAATGGGATATATGACGTTCAGAGTATTCTGGACATTTTTATCTGTTATATAAAAAAAAGTCTTGACTTTTTAGAAACTTGAGACACAAAGTCTTACAACATTGTTGTTGTTGTTTTTTTAATATTTGTAAATGTTATATTTTTTTTATAAAACTGATGTTTGAAATCATGGTCTTGTATTGCTTACCATAAAGTGGTGGGTGGATCAATGTTTGGGGGGGGGTCAATGCTGAAGGTTTCTAAGGCAACTCTTTCCTGCAACTGTGGGGGTTCAGTCTGACAGCTGGATGGGGGAGGGGGCATTAGCAGGTGCCTTTTGCAAGGTCTGTAAGGGAGCAGCTGCTGCAGTTAAGGCCCGGGCAGAAGATCTGTAATAGTAAGATATATGCATACACCCAGGGTGCTTGTAATCCTCTAAATTCCAAAGTTTTACTGCCCAAAATACTTGGTGTTTTATTTGGCTTACAGAACTCCCTTCCCCCGCCTGCTCTATAACTGCCATAATGCTGAGTAGGACATTTGGAATAGAATCCCTTTCCCCCCCACAGTGCAAAGCAGCTTCCAGGAATATCTCACAAATACTTGTAAAGTACAAAGCAACCACTCTCCTTATCCAGACCACCACCCTACCCTTCTGTTGGATCTGATTTATGGTTGCCCTATAACCTCTAAGCTGGGGGTCCAAATCTCACATGAAAACTGGTGGTATGATTGCTGACATTTCTCCTATGGATTGTGGATACAAAGGTCATTAATAGGGTCAGTCAGCTGAAAGACTGCCAGAAACTTGCAGGAAGAGATTTTACCATGAAACCCCATGATGCAGTTGGATTGATCCTTAGTATGATGGAACTGGAGTAGTCACCAGGATGTGTTTAGCTATAAACCACATTACTTAAATACTAAAGATCAATTTTAGGTAATACTAAGCCTATAAAATGTGATATGTGCTATCATCAGGGGCGCTCTGCCAATGAGGCAAGTTGAGACACTCGCCTCAGGCGGCAGTGCCCCCTGTTTGCCAGGGGTGGTAAAAATGCTGCTCCTGGTAACTTTAAGAGCAGAATTTACGTTTTTTAACCTGGAAATTCGGCTCTTCTAGTGAAGAGAGTGCAATTGCGATCCCTGCACTAGCGACGTGGACCCCCTTCAGACCCCAATCCAACTCTGAATAGGTGAGTTCAGTGGGGAGGGGTGGCAAAACGAATGCCGCCTCAGGAGGCAAAATGGGCAGGATCGCCCCTGGCCATCATGAACCTGTTATTTTAAATGAGAAAGCATTAGAATTAGAAAGTAAATTCTAACTAAAGAAGTAGGCTAGAAATGTTCTACATTATGTTTTAGGCTTCTGTACCAACCCAATGCAACCACAGCCCTTTAGCAGTAGAGATCTGTGTCTCCAAAGATGCCCCAGTAGCTCCCATCTTCTTCACTGCACAATCTCTGTGCTGCTGTCACTTAGCTTAAGGACCAACTCACAATATACAGTACACATAGAATAGAAATGTCACAATATAATGTTGATTAGCAATTAATACAGATAATTACAACATGGCAGCTCAGAAACCAGTGCAACAAGCATCAGAATTTAATAATCAGCTTTTCTATATCTCCTTTCCTTTTTCCTTAACTGAACTGTTCTATTCCCTGGAACGATACATATTTCTCATTACAATTATGTCTATTTATTAAGTGTTCTGCTATTGCAGATGATCCATCATTTCTTCCCACACAGGCTAGATGTTCTAAGATCCTGTCCTTCATTCTACGCTCTAAGTTCTCCCCACATATTGACACCCACATCTACAGGTGGCTAGATATATTACATTAGTAGTTTGACAATTCACATTCATATTCTTTACCTGTCGCTGTACTTTTAAATTTTTTAGATAAATTAATAAAATCACACGCTTTACATTACAGATCCTCACTCCACATTTATATGTACCATATTGTCTCAACCAGCTAGATGGATTTGGTTGCTTTCTATCAGGAAGCATACTAGGAGAAATATAACCTGCAATTGACCTGTTTTTATATATATAAACTGTGGTTTCCCAATCTCCATTAACTGGTCAGATCTTATAAGGTTCCAGTGTTTCATAATTATCTTCTTAATATCATTCGCTTCACAGCTGTAATCTGTCACAAAATAAACCTTGCTGTTCTCTTTCCTTTTTCTCCTCTTTATCCTCTTAGATCTATTATTTTCTGTTACCTGTCTCAAAAGTTTTTCTTGATCACTACTCACTGAATGTTCATAGGCCATCTTCAAAGTTTTCATACTATATCCTCTTGCTAACAATCTATCCCATAAGTCCATTGCCACCTTCTGGAAGGCATCCCAAGTGGAACAGATCCTCCTCAACCTGAGAAACTGTCCAATCGGGATACCCTCCAGAAGTGGCTCCGGATGGCAACTATTTCTAATTAGTAAAGAATTCCTACTTATAGGTTTTCGATATACATCAGTCAAAATCTTACAATTTCCTTGTGAGAACAATTTGTCCAGGAATTCCACACTTTCTTTACTAGTCTTGTATGTACATTTTAAACCATACTCATTATTATTACAATATGACACAAATTCCTCCACCTGTTCCATACTGCCCCTCCAAATTATTATCAGGTCATCGATAAACCTATAGTATTTAACTATACAGCTTCTCAGGACTGATCCATCTCCAAAGATGTGGCATCTCTCCATCCATCCCATGAATAGGTTCGCATATGAGGGTGCAAATTCTGCCCCTATTGTTGTGCCACACCTCTGGAGTTAGAATCTCCCACCAAACATAAAATAATTATGTCTAAGAAGATACTCCACCGATTCTAAAATGAACTCATTCTGATCGGTGAAATACAATTTGGAGTTATTCAACCAAAACCTTAAAGGGGTTGTTCACCTTCCAAACACTTTTTTCTGTTCAATGGTTTTTCAGATTCTTCTCCATAAATAAAGACTTTTTTCAATTACTTTCCATTATTTATTTTTTACTGTTTTTCCAAAATCTAAGTTTAAAGTTGAATGTTGGTGTCTGTGGTGTTTGAGTCTGGCAGCTCAGTAATTCAGGTGCAGACTCTAAACTGATACAATTTTGCAACATTAACTTGATACATTTTATAGCAACATTTCTGGAGTATTAGCAACTATTGTATCAATTCTAATAGCTGCCTGTAATGAAACCCAGGGATTCTGCTCAGCAGGGATAAAGATAAGAAATGTATCCATTAAATGTATCAACCTACTGCCCGACTTTCCCTTTTAAAAAATGTGTATACAGTATTGAGCTGAAATTTCACTGCCTATCATATATCTCATTCATTAAAGGGAACTGCTAGAAAGAAGACAGATGACATGTCATCACAGTACTGTCCCATACATTTTTTCAAAGGCTTAGCGCTAAAGGGGGCAGGGTAATCATTCCTGTGTCCCTGAATGAAAGCTTTTGCACTGTTCAGTAAATCAAACTGGTGTAATTAATTTTGTACTTGCTCAGGCCCCAGAGAGTGATGGTTATCTAGACAGTCCTATATAGAGATTTAGCTATTTGGTATTAGTGCAGGTGAATGATGATCATAGCTAACTGCTGAGTGTCAAGGGTTACTAATCTGGAGTTAAAATAGATCAGCTTTATAAATTCCCACATTCTTATGGTTGTCAGTGTGAGCCAGTAATTCTATGTACATGCTAAGCACAAAAAAAGCTTGCAATGTATTTTTATTGTTAGCCAATATACAGTAGGTATCACTTTTACAATACTTTTAGTATTTTTCTGTTTTTTATTTGTTTTATGTACATACTGACATTTTAACTCTGCTTGGACTATGGTCATAGCCGCATCTCCTTAAAGCAGTGGTCGATGGGATGTTCTTTCTTCAAGCAGGCCCGGATATGTGGATAGGCCACCTAGACCCAGGCCTAGGGCACCCACAGTGGTTCAGAAATTTATATTTTCTTTGTGCCAATTCCCATTTCTCTGTCCAAATGATGAAAATTTTAGCAAATCAAGGGTAGGGGATGGGGCGACATACAACAGCGGGCATAGGGGCACCATCTATGTAAATCCGGCCCTGGCTTCAAGCTCCCTTCAGCCCTTGATGACCACATCGTAAGGATACAAATATATAAAGCCGAAAGGATACAGATATATAAAATCATTCAGTGTAGATAAATTACTAACGAAGAAGATCTTTTTGTAAGCTGAAAAAGTTTGGCTGTACCGGTAATTCTTCTACAGTAGATGCTGTCCCTCTATACTTGGCATCGAACAAATATTTTACCCCAAATTCAGTTTCTAAGTGACCTCCATGAGAAGCCCCCCAGAACTATCTAGAAGTATAAATATTGCTAACTCTCACCTTCTGGCTGATCCCACCTCTCCATCCACTGTTTCAGGCTCATCACAGTTTGAGAACCTTAAAGTGCCTAATACACTCAAACTGACCTATTTCTTGACTTTGCCACCATAAGTTTGAGTCCTGTGATTCCTGGATGCACTGAAACAGGTGGTCATTCCAAGGCTCCATTTGCCCCCGCTGTGGAATGTATAAGGCACAAGGCAAGTGGGGCAGGCCTTTTGCCAGGGTAAATATTATTTGTTCCCACATCATCATTTCACAGCACAGATTGGAGTGAAATACTGTACAACTTTACAATTACAAATGAACAACCTGTTAAACGTCAGATTACAAGGACTTTTTTTTATCACTAATTGTACTGCACACAAGGATGTCCTTTTACAAGTGGGGGGGGGGTTTTGTTCATGGTACACAGATGTCAAGTAACCCTGTGTGATGAAACTATATTAATCTGCCATGTAGTGGGAAGAGGAATTACTCTCTTTTTACTCTCTTAACAGGGGAGGGGGGGGGCATAAACCACCTCCAGGAAGTACATGACAAAATGCCTGTTTCTAGCTGGCAATTGGCAGAAAGGCTTGTGGGTCATCCTGAGGTCATATTATTACTATCTGTTATTTATGTTTATATGTAATAGTCTGTGAATGTATACAGGTATGTATGGTTCATTGCCTAAAGGGCTGCAGTGCAGATGGCGGTCCTGAAATATATCTTTCTCAAACCCTTGCTTCTAGTTTTTATGGGGAAGATTTCCAGCACTGATACTGGCTGTACCACAACAACCAGCATTTGCCAACACTTGAGAGCTGACTTATGAACTTAAGTTCTGAATTGCACCAGGGCTGTTGCAAATAGAAACCATTCAGCAAACTGGTCCTTTACAAGCTATAAAATTAAATTAAAGATTTAATTGGTTGCTATCAATGATGCATGGTTTGGCTTTGACCAGCAAGACCCCAACCTAGTTCATTGTCCCAAATGAAATGCCCGGGTCTGACTTGCCCCTCTTTGATGGAGTTGATGTTGCAGACAGGGTGGCACCAAGATGAAAATTTAGCACCCAACTATGACCCGCTGGGAAAAGCTCTGCACCTGCTGTCCGGTTTTGGGATGGCCCTAGCAACACTAGTTGCTATGGGTAAAATCAGATATACACATGAGGTTACCCAAGTAGCAGGTCGCTGACCATTGGCCAGGAACGCTAATGCAGTTCTTGCCCAATGGGATTTTCAAACATGCTCACAGATATCAGTCAAGCAGGTCCTGCCCATGACCCCATACAGAGGCCAAAAAACTGCTAGATCAATCAAAAGCACTTTTTACCTTATATGTCCTACAAATAGGGGCATTATACCCCTTTGTTCAAGATAACTGCAATGAAAAAGGCTTTGGCTGAACACCCATTTTGCCTATTGTTTAAATTAAGAAAAATCTGTGGTTGAGCTACAGGGTAATTGAAGCTAATCCCTGTTTGATCCTCGAAGGGTAGATTAGTTTTGTCTTGCAGATTAACAGGAGGCTGAACATGCTTTTTTACCATATAGATTTTTTGTCATTGGAGCAATAGTCCAAATGTTCATGATCTATTCATTCCACTCATGTTGAACAAAGGGGTATACTGCCACTGGTGTAGTCTAGTACCTTTCCTAAATCAGCCCTTTGGGTTTTGCTCTCCAATTAGATATGTTTGCAGTTAGGAGCAGTGATTGATAGGATTTTTTTTCTATATATATAGATGGGTATCCCTGCTGCTAGCCCTATTGAAATTTTTGGCTTTGAACAAGGGAGCGTCATTAATGAACAAGTTAAATAAAAGTGGACTAGTGATGGGCGAATCTGGGGCGTTTCGCTTCGCCAAATTCTTCGCGACTATGTCAAAATCGGAAAATTCCCGAAAAATTTGTGAAATTTTACTGTTTTCTCGAAATTTTTGTGAAATTTACCCCGTTTTCACGAAAAATTCGTGAAATTTGAACTACTTCACTATAAATTAGTGAATTTCAATTTTACTATAAATTCGTGAATTTTTAATTATTTCACAAAATTCATGAATTTCGAACATTTTCACTATAAATTCGTGAATTTCGAACATTTTCACGAAAAATTTGTGAAAATCGGAAATTAATGCCGGAATCGCAGGAATTCGCAGCGAATTCGAGCTAGGCGAATAAATTCGCCCATCACTAAAGTGGACCCAATACCAAGCCCTGAGGGACCCTGCTAAGAACCTTAATCTTAATCTTAAACCTTAATCCAAGTAGAGAACATACCATTAACAACCACCCTCTGTACTCGATCCTGTAGCCAGTTTCCTATCCATGTGCAAACGACTTCATTAAGCCCAACAATCCTTAGTTTAGAAAGCAGTCGTTTGTGGGGCACAGTATCAAACGCTTTGGCAAAATCCAAATAGATAACATCTACTGCCCCCCCCCCACTGTCCAACATCTTAATTACCTCATCATAAAAAGCAATCAAGTTTGTCTGACATGACCTATCCTTCATAAAGCAATGCTGATTGCTCCTCATAATGCCATTCACTAGGACAAAATGTGATCCCTTAACAAGCCTTCAAATAATTTGCCCACCACATATGTCAAAGTTACTGGCCTATAATTAAATATTGGGATAGCATGAGCTTTCCTCCAATCCATAGGCACTATATCAGATGAAAGCGAATCTGAGAAAATCAGAAATAGGGGCTGGTCTAAAACTGAACTAAGCTCTCCTAGAACCCGTGGGTGTAAAGGTCCCCATAGACGCAAAGATCTTTCTCTGCCAAACGACGATCTTAGCGAAATCTGACCAATCTTTCAAAAAGCTGCTAGATCAATCAAAAGCACTTTTTATCAGACCATATATATGTCCTACAAATAGGGGCATCATACCCCTTTGTTCAAGATAACTGCAATTCACTAAGATGCGAATTTGCGCTCAGGGCGGCGAATGTTAGCGAAGTATCGCTACCGTTAGTTCGCCAGGCAAAGCGCAATTCCTAATTTGCATACGGTGGGAACTTAAGCGTATAATATAAGTATATGTTACAGCCACTACATTACACTACACAAGCCCAGGAAACCAATAAAGTTGTCCTATTGCCCTACATGTACCCCCAGTATAGTTGAGTTGCCATATGTTAGTAAATGTAGGGGTGAATGAGTGTAACCCCACCCCAAAAAAAACAATCTTTTTCAGACTATCACCCTAGATTGGTAAAAAAAAGACAGCGTTTTTTTGGGACTTAGAAAAATTAAAAAAAAATTTTTTTTTCAAACTCCTATCTATTGTATTGAACTTCGCCTGGTCTGACCAGTGGCGAAGTA
>CM044445.1:23305035-23324586 GCA_024363595.1 Xenopus borealis
GGGGGGGGGGGGCGGCAGCAACACAAGCTGCCTCAGGCGGTGGAGGGGTCAGGATCGCTCCTGAGGACACAGTGGCCTAGGGGACCCCAATCCCAAGATCCGCGCCTGTATACAGACAGGAGATGCCAGTGGATCGACTGATTCTTGGCTGAGAATTACCTTGGTGGGGCAGTAGTCTAAGACTAAGGGCAGGGGCATACAGCAAGATTTGTCAACCGTTATTTTTTAGCCATGTCTGCAAATGACTATTCTCCCGAAAATGACTCTCAATTGACGGTAATAGTAATCACTAACGGTATGTCTAAGGGTAGAGACACACGCTGCTATTTGGGGGAGATTAGTCGCCTGGAGACAAATCACCTCTTCCTCGAGTGACTAATCTCCCCAAACTGCCTCCCTGTCGTCTAGAGTCTAAATCACTGGCAGGATGGCAATCGGTGAGCTTCATTTTCCGAAGTCTCCTGAAGTTTCCTCGTGAGGCAATTTCGGGTGACTTCAGAAAACAAACC
Source organism: Xenopus borealis (assembly GCA_024363595.1). NCBI lineage: Eukaryota > Metazoa > Chordata > Amphibia > Anura > Pipidae > Xenopus > Xenopus borealis. The sequence continues at coordinate 23,305,545 of CM044445.1, forward strand.
GCTCCAAGTGCCATCCTACCAGCGATTTAGACTCTAGCCGACGGGGAGGCAGTTCGGGGAGATTAGTCACCCGAGGAAGAGGCGATTTTTCACCAGGCGACTAATAGCACTGCGTGTCTCTACTCTTTAGTGATTGCTAAATCGCTCATAGTTCCTATGGGCAACGTTGGGCAATTTAGTGATCATTTGGACATACAGTCAGCAATATCTATTGCCAGCAATGGAGAGGCATTTTCAGGAGATTTGTCTCCCGCAGCCACGTCTAAAAAATCTTGGGGAGACAAATCTTGTCATGTGCCACTGCCCTTAAGAGTACTTCCATCAGTGGAGGCATGGTGCAAAGTCCAAAAGATCGAAAACACCAGAATTGAGCAAAAGTGTGTCACCTGTACAGAGCCACTATGATGCAAACAATTATTGTCAGGCCTGCACAGTCACCCCAAGAAATCTGTAACCGGACTAACCACAAGCAAGAGAGCAGGAATATAATAAGGCAAGAAGTAAATAGTCTGTGCTCCCTAAATGTCGTATTCTCAAAATGTAGTGTGGGGTGGGGCGCACAATCATTTAACAGTATGGACCAAAAATGTATAGTTACTGTAAATCAATGATTAAGAGCACCACAGAGGATTCTCTGTGACACCCCTATAAAACTTTTGCATGAGTTTAGTGACACCTGCTGCTCTGGTCCCTATGTATCAGTCAGGCAGGTTTGGGCTGCAGGTGGCGAAATTAGTTTCACGTCAATGGTGGGTTAATTTCTTAATGGCTACTGCACAAAGTAACTTATTACTGAGGTGTAATTAATTTTTCCCACAGCCATACTTTGGTGCTGCGGTGTGGTACCTACCCACCCTTGCCTCATATTAAGCTTTCAAACCAGCCCAGTCAATGAACTGAATGATCTCCATGTTACATGTATATCTATATTCACACCATACAATGTCATCTGTGCATTTATGGTCAGCTTTACAGCATAAGATTAGAATATGAGGATCAATTATATTGTACTATTGCCACAGTCAAATCTTTGACCAGGGCCTACATTACATGATTCCCTACATATTCCAACACAACTGGTATTAAAGCATACCAATATGTTATCTTATGTGTGTTTTACTTCATTTCTAACTATGCTGCATGAACAGTAGACTTTAATATTTAATTTTAAATCCTATGGAGCCACCTAGCTGCAGGCTTGCTAACAGCATTATTTAATCGTCCTGTCCAGTTTCATACCATAAGGGGCATACTCATTATGCTAAAACAAAATACGCAAAAAAAATGTGTCAAATACAGTGACTGGCATGGGCTGCTTAAACACAGAAAGCAGAAAATCACTCAAGGTTCTGGTTCCCTGCCTGTCAGCAACCTGGCATCCTCGATCAATCTTAATTCCATTGCTATACTCTGTTGAACAGTGTCACCAGGGGTGTGTGTGTGTGTGTATATATATGTGTGTGTATATATATATATATATATATATATATGCCTGTGACTAGGGCTGCAGCTTTTGGGGAGCAGGCCTTGGAGTATGGCAGAGTGCAAGTGACATCATCATGTTGTTACGCTGCGGGCACCCTAGGCACCAGACCTAAATACTGCCCTGCCCTAAGGCAGGTCCAGGACAAAGTATTTAGGTACCCAAGGCAAGTGCTTCAATTGGTGCCTCCACCTTACAATTTCCCACCCAGGGCCAGACTGGGAGGAAAAAGCAGCCCTGGCAAAACTATTGAAGCAGCCCATGTATTCACGTGCATGCAAAGCATGATATATATTATATTAATATATCTCTATTAGTCATCCCGTAGTGGTCTCCCTAGTTTGACCCAACAATCTTTGGCCATGCACCAAAATGACTAGATGTTGACACAGATCTGGATCTTAGTGTTTGCCAAACCATACACCAATGGCCTAACACTCTATAGGTAGCTAGAATATAGAATATTGTTAATATTCTATCCCAGTGGTGCCATAGACCAACTGGGTTGGGCAGATCTTTTTGTTCTCTTTCTGTGTTTTTTTTTTGTCAGTTGTTTAACTACAGAAGTGAAGTGAGCAGACATCTCTAAAGAACTGCACACATGGCTGCACTTGCCTTCATAGCCTTGACAACAAGCAACAACCTTTAAGACATTTGCAAACAACTTGTTTGAAACATTTCCTTCCTGACGTGTCTCTATGTGGGAATGAGTGCCATCTGTACTTCTCTATTCTGTTTACCACAGGCGTACACTTGGATTTGTGCATTTTAAACACAAATGCACAAGACCGACCTGTCAATGTTGTTCTGTTACTATTGTGCAATATCTTCTCCCACACGATTTCTATTTTGGTCAGCCCGAGCTTAATTATTGCTTGTACCTGTATCCTTATCCAGTTTTATGACACTTCCTTTTGCCTTAAAAATGCAGTTGCAGATTGGTTCTGAAATGAACAGCTGGAAATGAAAGGCGGAATCCTGCAAGGTCTTTTATTTGGCACACAGTACCATTAATTAGATGTGGTTTGACATTTTCAAAGGGAGGATACATCTCAGTATAATAAGACCACTTTGTTATAGGTGGCACACAAAAGGAAAGAAACTGGTGGAGGAGATAATAAAGGAGGTTTTATAAACAAGATGGTTCTCCCTAAGAGGTTAGACTCTGTTATAATGAAGAAAAGAATTAGTGATGTGGCAGCAGTAAAGAGTAAATAGAAACCTAGAACCCAGACAGCAGTTTGGAAGTCAAAATAAAATATTAGTAGGAGAGGGCCTGACAACAGAGATAAGCATTTGGTAATAGCAGCAAAAATAAAATCCTCACAGTTGATGTTTTGTAGTTGTCAGCCAGTCCCTAACAACCTGGTAGCATTTCAACTGGAACTACTAGCAACAAAAAATGCATACAAAATAAATACAGATATGGATCTCTATACGGAAACCTGTAATCCAGAAGAAGGCCATCTCCCATAGAGTCCATTAATAATTCAAATTTTTAAAAATGCTTTCCTTTTGTTCTGTAATAATAAAAACGTAGCTTATACTTGATGATAACTAAGCTACGTGAATCCATACTGGTGGCAAAACAATTGTATTGGGGTTTTATTTCTAATATTTAAATTATTTTTAGCAGATTTAGGGGCACATTTACTAAGGGTCGAAGTGAATATTCAAATAAAATTAAAATTTTTACATAAATTTTGGGCAACTTCAAAGCCAAAATTAGATTTGAATAGAAAAGTTTTGAAAATTCAACATGTTGAATTTTTGAGGTACTGGCCCTTTAAAATCCTTCGAATTAGCCACCTTAAACCTGCCAAATTGCCATTGTAGCCAATGGGGGACCTCCTAGAACCTGTCCTGAAAATTTTTCTAAGTCCTAGGAATTCGTAGGATTTTGCTCAAAATCCTTCGAATCGTTCGATTCGAACAATGCGATCAAACTATTTTTATTTAATCGAACACGGACCTATTCAATCGAAACAGGTCCATTTTCGACTGAAAAAAACCCTTTACAAAAAAATTCAATGGTGAAATTTCACATTTTTTTTTCACTTCGAAATTCGACCATTAGTAAATCTGCCACTTAATGTATGGCGATCCAAATATGAAAATATTATTTATCCGCAAAACATCAGATCCCAAACATTCTGGGTAATGGGTCCAATACTTGAACTGATGACTAATTTAAAAGTTGCTTAGAAAATGGCATACTAATATAAAGTAGAAATTTTCAATTATTCTTTAATATCCATGTAGGATTTTTTTTAGTTACTAGAATTTCTATTCTACCTGTTTCTATTGCTAACCTGCAAATGCCTTCTGGCAATTGGGACATTGTCGCTGACAAGAAATAAACAGGTTGACTTGTAAGGGTTTGTTTTTATAATTGTTTAATCTTTTTTAATTCTTTCTTCTCCTATTCTGTTCCAGTTTGCTGGTTGTTTGGGAATTCAAGTATTTTTGACAGAAATAGTTAATACAGGTATGGGATCCGTTATCTGGAAACCCATTATCTAGAAACTCTGAATTACTAGAAGGTTGTCTCTAATAGGCTGAATTTTATTCAAATAATAATTAAACAGTACTTTGTACTAGATCCAAACTAAGATATAATTAGTACTTATTGGAGGCAAAACAAGCCTATTGGGTTCATTTAATATTTAAAAATTTTCTAGTAGATTTAAGGTATGAAAATTACAAAAGGATTTTTAATCTGAAAAATCCCAGGTCCCAAGCAGTTTGGATAACAGGTCTCATAACTGACCACATATAAGTGTTATTTATAAAGTACAGACTGACTCCACTGTTTTATTGTTTTTTTACTTTGCATTACACTGCCGTTTATAGCAATGCTATCACTCCCACCTGCTGACATCAGCAACAAAAACAAAATGGCTCTTGTGCCCACCCCAAGCACTGGAGTCCAGCACTAATATAGCTACATGAGAAATGGCCACAATGGGTGGCCCAGTATGGGTGGCACTAGTATTGTGATAAAGCTTTAATTTTTCCTTGAGGTAAGTAGTCTTCAGTGCCCCCTTAGGAAGTGGACAAGCAGAAGCTTTCAATGAAGTGCCGCAGAGAATCCTAGTACAAGTATTAATATTTATTGAAGTCTATGAAGTTTTACATTAAGTATAAAATAACCATCATTTTAACAACAATTGTATTAAGGCACAATGTGAATAAAAAGATGCCTGAATGTCACATAGGACAGCACTTTTTAGCTTGCCCCAGCCAGCCAAAACACCTTTGTGTAAAATTCTAACATGAATAACTTCTTTCTCTGATTGGTTGGTGTTAGTATAAAGTATATTTTTGAGACATAAAAACAGATTGCCTTTCCCATCTCCTGCCCACAAATGAGGCGAGTACGAGGGACAGGAATTGTGGTGGGACACATTCAACACATACAGTGCTAGCAGTCGTGTGACCCTCACCGATTCATGGAATTAATTTTAATATGGAACTTTGGGTTATGATTCAATAAAATCACCCCTCAATGTTCTTATCCACATACACTACCCTTACAATAATTGGGAATAAACCCAATACCCAATCACAGTATATCAACATAAATATTTCAGAGAGTCTGATGGAAGACGACAGTAAGATTATTCTTTAAGCAATAGCATCTAGTGACTCAAGTTCAGCACACTGGCTCCTTCCTTTTCTAGGGCTCTAATCATCATCACTGTTGTCTGCTTTATCCTCTGCTCCCTCACAAAGGCTGCTTTCGTCCACAAGTTCCAGGGAGTCTGCTCGCTGCAGGGTTAGCTCATTTAGGGACATACGAGGTAAGGTGTTCTGTTCAGGGTTAAGCCATGGCTTATATCCTGGCTGGTTTTTATTTTTCCAGGATGGATACTGCAAACAGGCTTTGTGCAGTTTCCGCAGGATCTAGAGTAATTGAGGACATGAAGTCAAATTAGAGACAAGCATGGCAAATTAAAGGGACACTGACAACTTCAGAGAAAAAAAAGTATTTTGCTTCTCACAAGTGTTAGTAGAAACTCATACTAACTAGGGGGACTCCTCATTTTAGCTGGTAGTATGTGTGCTGCTTTTGTGTGTTGGGAATGCTAAGATAACTTAAAACCGACTGAAGATATAGGAGGTGCAATAAATAATGTGCAGAAAAGAGGCTGAAGATGAAAGGAAGGTATAAAAGCTGAAGTTTAGAGCAGCACCAGAGAATTCTCAAAGTTACCTTCGGTGCCAGATACTTTGATGATTTATTCACTACCCACTTTGGCAAAGAACCTGAAAAGGAAATAAAATAAAGTTAAAGTTACAGATTTACATAAAATGCACATTTAAAGAAGTTCTTGCCCTCACCACTCACCTCTAGGGTCCACTTGTGCCAGGTATGTGAGTGTGCAGGTGTTGGATCCAGTCCTATGAATGTAATATCCTGCAACAAGCGAGACTGCTCGGATCAGGTCCTTACGAGGAGGGTACAGCTGTGGGGGTGAGAAACATACAATATTACCACCTATTTTGGATATTTACTGTTGGTGGGGGGGTGTCACATTGATAATGCAATAAGGGCATTTCACAGTTTCCGGTGCACTAATTAATCATGGTTTTTGTATCTAAAATATTTCAAGAACAGTGTGGGTATCGGAATTGAATCGTCAGAAGAAGTTATATTCCTCATGGCAGAAGCAGAGCCAGGTGGCCAAGGACATTTTTAGCACTGCTGTTCTCCAACAGAGAGCTTTGTAAAATTCCCTTCTGATTTACAGGTAAGGGTATCAGTCACGTGAAAATAAAATGGAGGGATCTCACATCACCTTGTGTTTCACAGAGAAGTTGATAATCAAGAAGCTGTCAGGCAGTACAAGCCACGAGCGTAATGTAACCACATCCCGGTTTTTAAGGGGTTTGGGGCACTTCCCTGCAAAGAAAGCAAGGTTATGAGAACATGTGTAGATATATGTATATTGCATACATTTACAGAAAAGTGAGGTTATATTATGTCAGCTATAGAAAGGGCTGCCATTAGAAATCACAGGGCCCCGTACAACATAATTTTTGGGGGCCCTGGGCCCCGCCCACCCCAGAACCCGCCTTCAGAGTATTGATTGGGGCATTATTTTGCACCTAAAAACACAGAACAGAAATGGTTGTCATTTAAAATGATATTAAACCATTAGTGTTCTCAATTTATTCTCTTAAGGAGTAAATGTAGAAGTGCTAAGAATCATCCTATGTGGCTTAATACAGAAGTTAATAGGAAAGAAGAGAAAGTAATTTAAAAACTACAAAACTTTTGTGACAGAAGCTGCATTTAATGAATATAAACACTATAATAAATGTTGTAAATCAGCAATCCGGAAGGCAAAGAAAGGAAATGAAGAGTTAATTGCGGCAGAGGTGAAAACTAACCCCAAAAAGTTTTTTAAATATATTAATTGTAAAAAGATGCAGGTTGAGAGTATTGCTCCATTAAATCATGGTGCCAGTATGGTTGAAACAGATACATAAAAGGCAAATGTTCTAAATCAGTGCTCTTCTTCAGTGTTTACAATAGAGGAATCTGAGTTCCCAGGCTCACTTCATAGCTGCATTGATTGCTCAGCTCAGTCTAGTCAGTGGCTGACTCAGGATATGATTCTTAAAGCTTTAATAAAAATGTATGTAAACAAGGCTCCAGGGCCTGATGGCATACACCCACGTGTTCTAGGAGAGCTTAGTTCAGTTTTAGACCAGCCCCTATTTCTGATTTTCTCTGATTCACTTTCGTCTGGTATATTGCCTATGGATTGAGAAAAGCTGATGTCATTTCAATATTTAAAAAGGGATTATGATCTCAGCCTTGCAATTATAGGCCAGTAAGTTTGACATCTGTGGTGGTTTTTTTGAAGGCTTGATAAGGGATCACATTAAAAAATTTTCCCTAGTGAATGGCATTATGAGAAACAATCAGCATGGCTTTATGAAGGATAGGTCATGCCAGACAAATTTGATTGCTTTTTACTATGAGGTAAGATGCTGGACTGTTGGGGGACAGTAGATGTGATCTATTTGGATTTTGGCAAAGTGTTTGATAACGTGCCCCACAAACGACTGCTTCCTAAACTAAGGTCTGTTGGGCTTAATGAAGTCGTTTGCACATGGATAGGAAACTGGCTACAGGATCAGGTACAGAGGGTGGTTGTTAATGGTACATTCTCTGTTTGGAGTAATGGTACATTCTCTTGGAGTAAGGGTCTAAATGGTTGAACTTGATGGACGTGTGCCTTTTTTCAAACTAACTTATTATGTTACTATGTATATCTGGGAATGAACACTGGCTTTAATTCTTTCGGTATTATTCCAATGGAATGAAAATGAAATATTATCTGCTGTTTGTACATTTCAATATGTTGCATTTTAGTTAGCCATACAATCCACAGTGTGGGGTTGTCTGATCTTCCACAATGAAACACCTACTTCTGTATACTATATATGTTTAGTGCATTCCTAACAGTCTGGCAAGTGACCAATATATTCACTTAACAAGATACAGCCAAACTACATGTTCAACAGAGTGAAAGATTTGCAAAAAGAAATGCATGCCATCATAGACTCCATATATCCATGTTCTAGCATTCAGCCACAGCACTTACAGGAGTAATACCCCACATCGGCATTAGCAGACAGTAAAGCAATATCCCTTGTCTCGATCATGTTTATGTCCCACTTTTTGCGGTACTCTATGTCATGCAGAACATCATACACGGTGTCAGCCGACACATCTGGGAAAACCATGCGACCCTGAGTAAAGAGGAAACATAAGTTATCTAGGTGCAATAGCGCAAGTCAGAAAGAATAATGAAAATATGTGGCCATTTTAACATGTAACGGTGGCCATACATTAGAAGACTCTGCTCTTTCACTGATATACCCAGCTTGAGGTAGGAAATATGAGGCTGAACTGATCATTTGGCTCTTGGGCCAAATCTCCCTGTGTATGGCCACCTTAAAGGGAAACCGTCGTGGGAAAACATGTTTTTTTTTTTTTAAATGCATCAGTTAATAGTGCTGCTCCAATAGACTTCTGCACTGAAATCCTTTTCTCTAAAGAGCAAACAGATTATTTTATATTCAGTTTTGAAATCTGACATGGGGCTAGCCATTTTGTCAATTTCCCAGCTGCCCCAGTCATTTGACTTGTGCCAGCACTTCAGGAGGGAACTGCTTTCTGGCAGGCTGTTGTTTTTCCTTCTCAATGTAACTGAATAGTACGCAGTGGGACATGGGTTTTACTATTGAGTGCTGTTCTTAGATGTACCAGGCAGCTGTTATCTTGTGTTAGGGAGCTGTTATCTGTTTACCTTCCCATTGTTCTTTTGTTAGGCTGCTGGGTGGGGGAAAGGGAGGGGGTGATATCACTCCAACTTGCAGTACAGCAGTAAAGACTGATTGAAGTTTATCAGAGCACAAGTCACATGACTTGGGGCAGCTGGGAAATTGACAATATGTCTAGCCCCATGTCAGATTTCAAAATGAAATATAAAAAAATCTGTTTGCTCTTTTGAGAAATGGATTTCAATGCAGAATTTTTCTGGAACAGCACTATTAACTGATACATTTTGAAAAAATGTTTTTTCCCATGACAGGATCCCTTTAAGATGTTTGGAGATGTTTTTTTAATGTAGTTAAAGGGGAACTCTGGTTTCCAAACAAGTTACATAGTTACCAGTTTCTTCAAAAAGTTATGAATAAATGCCATTTTCTATGCTGAAATCCAGTTGTTTAACAGTTCTCTTTCTACATCATTTGCAATCCTGGCAGGGAAAGAGGGACTAAAACACTGATGTTACAAAACAACTTCTCCACAGTTTACAGACAGCATGCAAGAACTACATAACTCACAATGCATTGTACTTTGATGATCCATTCCTTGTTGAAATCATGTGTGCAGGGAATAGTGGGGTTTGGAGGATGCAAGCTGAGGACAGATTGCTGCTAATACAAAGTAACAGTAGTCAGCCAGCTCAGCAAATTAGTCAGACAGATCAGCAGGAGAGCAGGGGACAAGGCTTAGGGAACTGTCCCAAACCATTAAGAATCACAAAAAGTCTGTACACAAAGCTTAAGTTATGTTTGTGTGGAGTTCCCCTTTAATTAGGTTTGTAATGATTGGTTTCTTCTCAATGGACTGCACCGGATACCTGTAGAGGAACACCACTCCTGCTTTACTGTACAAGCCCCAATTGATCAAAGACTCCCAAATCTGTCCTCAATCTCCATGTTTTGAGCACATCAACACAGAAGCACCATATTAACAAGAAATGTTTTCAAAAGATTATTTTATTCCCCTTCAAATCAACTGATGGCTAATTCAGAACTAAGAGAGTGAAAAGTAAAACAGCTATAACAACAAACTCTCTGGGTGCCTGCCATCTCTTTCAACTGGTCATTGATATCTGCCCATTCTGGCAGTAGCGCTGTTTGCACAGGTAACTTGATGGAAAACTGCAGTCAAGTACAATGAAGTAATTGCAGCAGCAACTTTGACGTTGTGTACAGTGGTATCAGTTACACAATCGGGCACAGTTACAATATTTCAAAGCTAACAAATGCAGAGGTACTTGTACTATAAGAATTCCTCGAAAGCACCCACAGCCAGGTCATCATGGTGCTCTATGGCCTGCCACAAGAGAATCAGTTCAGGAGAGTATCTGTTATACAAACAGAAGGAATTTTATGTCACAGTGATCAGGGGTGATTCTGAACCTTCTGCTGGACCTGAGGCGGCTTTCTTGTTGCTGTCCCCCTTTGCTCACATTTTTGCTCCTGGAGAGGGTCCCTAACATTAGTAAAGAGAGCAAAATTGCCCTCTCTGCACTACAATCAAATTTCCAGTGTGTCAACCGGAAAGTTGGGTCTTACAGTTAGCAGGAGTTGCTTTATGCTGCTCCTGGTAACCTGCGGGGTGCTACACCCTGAGGCAAGTATCTCAACTAGCCTTATTAGCGCCGCTCTCCTGACAGTGCTACAGGAATGGACAGAGGACTCATAACCTACATACCCTCCTTTCAAACAGACCTGAAAGTGTGAAAGATTATCTAATTGTGTGCCCAGAACATTCTCTAAAAATCCAGGTCAACCCACGTCCTCATCATCAGTCTGTGTATGGGGTCAGAGAAAGCCCACCACCATCCTCTTGGCAGCTAATGTGCCATACTTATGGCTAGAAAAATCCAAACCAATCAGATTGTAAGAATTTCCTTGTAGCGGCCCCAAACAATGTAATTAGACATATTCAATGATATTGTCGCGTAAATGTGATCAGCAAGTATTTTTTTTATACAGAATGAATGATTGCAACAGAGGGCTTGGCAAAACAATATAAAGATTATAATACCTGTAGCTGAAAAGTTTCTAGCACTGTGATGCAAATGAATTTGTTGTGTAATAGTTGCTCCCTATTTTGAAATTCTCCCAGCAATGCAAAGCCAAATGTGAGCATCTGTAAATTCACAGCCACACCTATCCACTGTGTAGATTCAGCATATACAGGAAAGCCCTAGTGTCATTACCAGCTATAATCTCAAAGCCACACTTGTTTATTCAGTATACAGGGCAGCTGCCTTGTATCAATATTACCCATAATCCTCCCAGACTGTCCCATCTTATAATTACTTGTACTTTGTAGGAAAGTCAATACTCGCTATAAGAATCAACTTCTGATATGGGATGGTCACATATAAATGGAAGCAAAACAAAATAAAAAATATTGTAAGGCCCAAAAAATGTATTGGTATAAAAAGTATTTCAAGTCAGACAAAGTTTTATCAGGGAGTTTAGCTAAGGGAACATGTGGCAGCTGGCACAGTGACCTCCTGGTAAATCATTTATACCTTTTCCCATGTTTATAGGTATCTGATAGATTGTGCGCCCAGAGTTTATCCCACATATACTCCTATATACTCCATAACTGAATACAGCATTAAAAGGGTGGTTTACCTTTAAGGTAACTTTTAGTATGTTATAGAATGTTTAATTCTTATCAACGTTTCAACTGGTCTTCATTATTGTTTTTTTATATATATAGTTTTTTTTAATGATTTGCAATTTTTCTTCTAACTCCATCTAAAAAACAAATGTAAGGATATTTGTTTATTGTTACTGATAGTTTTTATTAATCATCTTTCTATTCAGGCTTCTACCATTCATATTCCAGTCTCTTGTTCATATCAATGCATGGTTGCTAATGTAACTTTGACCCTAGCAATTAGATGACAGAAACTGCAGAGCTGATAATAAATATATCAGAATATCACTCTCTACATCAGTGATCCCCAACCAGTAGCTCGCGAGCAACATGTTGCTCTCCAACCCCTTGGATGTTGCTCCCAGTGGCCTCAAAGCAGGTGCTTATTTTTGAATAACTGGCTTAGAGGCAAGTTTTGGTTGCATAAAAAACAGATGTCCTGCCAAACATTCTCTCCTGTAGGCTGCCAGTCCATATAGGGGTTACCAAAAAGCCAATCAGAGCTCTTATTTGACATCCACATGGGCTTTTTCATGCTTGTGTTTCTCTCCAACTCTTTTTTAAATTTAAATGCGGCTCACGAGCAAAAAAGGTTGGGGACCCTTGCTGTACATCATACTAAAAGTTAATTTAAAGGTAAACAACCCCTTTAAAACCATAAGGCTAAATGATGCGAACCTAACGCCCCTGTAGCTGTAAGCGGCCCACAGACGGTGACAGTTACAACAAAATAGCATTGTGCTGGAGGGCCTCCTGAACTGCAGAGACACCTGTTTTGAAAGAAGGTGACAGAGTTCTAATGCATGTGCCTGAACAGGGTCGGACTGGCCCAGCTGGACACCGGGAAAAAACCGGCGGTCATCATCGACCCTCCCGATCGGATATATTTACCCCCCAAAAAAAATCTTTTCTGTGCCGATTAGCACTGTGGAGTGGCGCTGTTCGCGCATGCACACTGGCACGTCACAGTAGGGGGGCAGGGGGCCCTGGACAGCAGTTCCTGGTGGGCCCCAGGCCCCCCAGTCTGAACCTGTGCCTGTATGACCCTGGCTTGGATCCATATGCAAAAGTTTAGGACCCTACACTTAAAGGAACAATAACAGCAAAAAATTAAAGTAACATGACATATTATGTACTGCTAACCTGCACTGGCAAAACGGGTGTGTTTGCTTTAGAAACTCTACTATAGTTTATATAAATAAGCTACTGTGTAACCTTGGGGCAGCCAAATAGATAACAGATAGTTTCTAATGAATCCCATTGTATACTACAGAGCTTATCTGTTATCTGCTGTGTATTCTCTGCCATTTCTGGCTTGAATGGCAGCCCCCATGGCTACACAGCAGCTTGTTTAAACAAACATGACATTATATTTCCATTACTTTAAAAAACTTTCATTTTTTATAATGTTCCTTTAATAAATTAGGTTACAGTTTTACAATATGAGTCCAGGACATTCTGAACCAGCACTATGGTTAAGAAATCACCAGCCTATGGCTCTCCAGATATTGTTAAGTTGGCCATAGATGTTGCCAAACGAGCGGATCTTTCACCGATATGCCTCTAACTGGCAGGGCTATATCGGCCAGAGGGCCGAACGTTCAGATTACGACTAGCGCAATGGACTTCCAACCTTCCTGACATCGTGTCCAGATATCACTCGGGAAGACCCGTCGGAAGCCCCTATACACAGGGAGATAAGCTGTCAAATGACCAATATCGGCAGCTTTATCTGCTCGTGTGTGGCTTTAGATTATAATTCACAACATTGTGACAGTTTAACAACATCTGGGGGTAAAGAAGATTATAAAGCACATTGAACCAGTCATGAGTAGAACTTACTAAATCATCATTCATTCTGATTCACACTTTTTTTTTTTTGTTTTGGGACAACCTTTTATGTGACTCATGTTAAACTCTCCATGTGACTCATGGATACAAGACGGGCTGGAGGCTTACATGTGCCTGTCCTTTGCAAAAAGTATTAGCCGACACACATGAAATATCTAATTGTTTTTCCAGTGCTCATATCCTCCTGCACTTTGACCTTGTAGCAAACTAACCTTGACAGTGTGCACAAGGGATGTTTTTCCAGCTGATGGTTTCATCCACACCCCAATGTCAGATTTGTTGTAGGAGCAGACCCAGCCATCTGTTGACTCACACTGCTCCAGGAAAGATAGGAACAAGGTGTCATCAGGAACCTGAGGGATTTCCTGCGCCATGATTGGCTGGTCTTTATAATCAGTGGCCCAAATGGGAATGCCTAGTCCCAGGAGAATGGGGACACACACCTTCGGGGTTAATAGGTGGGTGTCCTGGTGAGGCGTCTCAGGATGGGGGTTGGATCGGCCTGTGAGCTGCTTCTCTTTGGGCTGTTAGACAGTGGTCCCAGTAGTTCCAATGACATAAGCAGGTCTATTGGGTTTGTTTGGCAGAGGCAGTGAAAAATGGACCAGAATCCCACAAGACTTTAGAGGAACTTTCTGCCAGTGTCTTGGGATGGATGGTCAGCTCCTGTGTCCAATAGTCCTGGTGCTTAAGGACAGATGTATGAGGACAAAACAGCCACACAGGTAGGCAGAGAAAGGCGATCACAAAACAGAGATGGGTCCTTAAATCACGTTTTAAATAAGGATTAACAGTATATGATGGTCCAGGCTTTCCTCAGGTACTCGGATTGAACTATCCATCAGAGCCAGGGGATGTAGATGATACCCCCAAAAGGTAGATAGGCAAATGGCCCCTCACACGTAATGGCAGTAAAACAGTCACCGGCGAATATAAATAAGCAGCCGATATCGTAAGTGAAGTACCAGGCAGGCAACCAATCACGGGTATGTGGCGGTTACACAAGCAGCCCCCTCAAGAACACGTCATGGATCCAGACAGTCCCCACCAAACCAGCAGTGTGTGAGCACAGAATTCTCCCCAGGTAACAGGTGTTGTTTAGTGGGCGGCGCTAACAGCGCGTTCCGTATCTCAGTTTGGTTTCAACATTACGCCCTCTTATGACGTAAGGTTTAGCAATTGGTCGGCTACCGGCTTTCTTATCAGTCTGTGATCAAGCAGCAGACCGAATCTGCCATCCCTGATAAGGGCAAAGTTTTAGTCATTCCGATTGTGATCAGACTAAAAAGCCCATCCAGGCGACTCCCAAACCTTGAGCATACACGCTGCGTTTTTACAAATATCGCTCATCTATTCGTTTATTGCTAAAGGGGAAGTACAACTTTACATAAAGTTTAATAAGTACGTCCATAGATGGCGACATTAGGCAGTTTTCACTCTGGCCACACCCCATACCATGTCCTTTTTACAAAATTTGGCAGGTTATGGACGTTTGAACACATTTTTGTGGCGTTTATGTTAATACAGTTTTGCTATTGAAGGTTAATTGCCCTTTAAGCTGCAAGTCAGTTTCCCGAAGAGAGCTGCATATCTTAAATTGTTACAAAAGTATCTAAGTATCGATTATGGGCTCTCTGCCAAAAGCCAATTGCGTTTCAGAAACTTTGTATCTGTTTCTGGCTGTTCAGTGCAGGAGACTGAATATAAAATTAGGACATTTCAGTACCAAACCCGGGACTGCTGGTTGAGCTGTCAAAATCGGGACTGTCCCTTGAAATATGGGACAGTTGGGAGGTATGGTTTTAGCCATCTGCAACCAGTTGACAAGCAATTTAAAAACTGTTAATATCTTGAAAACTAGAAAAGAGGAATGTACTTTACCAAAATTGCTTAGAAAAGCTCTATAAGCAAATTTTACATACATTTATCTTGAGGCATTACAAGATTTTCAGTCCTAGATATTCTGGTCACTGGAATAGTGTTAGTTTATTTTTCCCTGTTTTGCCTTGTGTCTCTGCATAAACTGCCACTTCTCCTTTTCTTTTGTCTGCTGCACTTTGCCCTTTGCACCCACTCATACTGCCAACTTCCCATTTTGAACCAACACACTTGCGAAGCTTCCTTTTACATTGTACATTGCTCTCTGTGATCCCTAAATCTTTCTTATTCAAAGTTCTCAACCCCAAGCTAGTGTCCTGCAGAGGGGTCAGGTTCTTCCTCCTTGGATGGTCAGGCCTGGCAATCTGTGGATTCTGGCAAATGGCTTTATGTGGCAACATGTTGCTTACCAGCCCCTTGGATGTTGTTCTCAGTGGCCTCAAAGCAGGTGCTTATTTTGAAATTCCTGGCTTGGAGGCAAGTTTTGGTTGCATAAAAACCAGGTATACTGCCAAACAGAGCCTCCTGTTGGCTGCCAGTACATGTAGGCGCTACCAAATAGCCAATCACAGCCCTTACTTTTGCACCGCAGGAACTTTTGCTTGTGTTGCTCCCAAATTCTTTTACATTGAGGTGTTGCTCACAGGTTAAAAAAAAAGATTGGGGACCCCTGCCATAGACAATCACTATTTTGTGTGCACCATAATTCTGAGCTTTCTGGATAACGAGTTTATGAATGACAAACCCTTTATTTATTGGGCCTCTGTGTACTTAAAATGCCACAGTCTAAGTCTGGAGCTGAACAATAGTACAGGAATGGGATCTGTTATCCAGAATACATGGGACCTGGTGTTTTCTGGATAATGGATCTTTCCTTAAATTTGGATCTTCATAACTTAAATCTACTAGAACATCACAAACATTTAATAAACCTAACCTAGCCTAACTTACTATGTAACTATGTAACCCAATAAGCTTCCAATAAGGACTCATTAGGATCAAATACAATATACGGTTTTACTATTTCAGAGAAAAAGAAACACATTTTTTTTGTAAATTATTGGAATAAATTGGAGTTTATGGGAGATGGCCATTCCATAATTTGGAGCATTCTGGATAGCGAATCCCATACCTGCATTGACAGGACTCTATACTCTCCTCTGTACAAAGAGCTCTCTCTCACTTCTGAAGCAGTGAAGATCTCTCTACAAAGGAAAGGTAAAGAGCAGTGTGAATGATGAAGCTATGCAGACTATGCTCACTTATGTAGTCGCAGGGAATATAGTACATTCCCCACTGTTTAAGTGTTTGGCATTCCACTAAAGAATTCTTCCCGCAAGCTCACATCAGTTTCATCCGATAAGAGCGCATTAATATAAATGTATATGTTTTTAACTTAAAGCACATGCATGAATGCCTTTCATCTTCCAGTATTTAAAGTGTCTTTTATTTTCCATTTGCACTTGCTCACTCTGCTTCCAGGAACCTTCAAGCACATTTCTAAAGTGTGTTTTGCAAGCCACTCTTACTAGCTGTAGTTACCTGCAAGAATTCACTTGAACCTTCAAGCACATTTCTAAAGTGTGTTTTGCAAGCCACTCTAACTAGCTGTAGTTACCTGCAAGAATTCACTTGTATAGATGTTTACAGAGACAATAATCTGAAATGAATACTGCTTTAAATTGCTAGGCATTCTGAAACAAACCAAGTGTAGAAAGAAATAAAATCCCATTTTTACTTTCTTTAATGAAAAAGAAATCTATCTCCAATATACTGTGTACCATTTTTATAAGAAACCTGACTGTATGCAGTTAAATTCTAACTTAATTTAGTGCTGTGGATAGGAATTGTCAGACGGTCCCTAACTTCTGGCTGGGAAACAATCATGCTTATTAACAGTAGGGGCAGCCCCTGCCTTACCTACCAGCCATGCAGAACTCAAGCAGCTTTGTTTTTTTGATCATTTATGATCATCCGTAAGAAGCCCAGACCACACTGAGCATGTGTATGTAGTCTAGTCTTGCAAAGATGTATAACAAAGTTACAAGAGGACAGCCCCCTGTGGCCAACTTTAAAAGCATAAATCATTTGTTTGTTTAGGCTTGTGGTGAAGTAAGTTCATGTTTATGTTTAGTATAGAAAATACAGCATTTCTAGCCTTATTCTATTTTAGACTTTCCTTGCCCTTTAATTTGCCACAAGAGCAACATAAACCCCCATCAAAACCCTAGCAAAAAAAAAAAAAACATGGAGGCAAAAAGGCAGATAGGCGAACATTTTATTTAGTGAGACACAGCTGTGTTCATATAGTAGATACTCAGTAAGATTCACACCTACTTGGATAACAGCTATGGAGAGGTAATATGGGGCAGATATGCATTATAAGACATCCAAAGAGTATTCAAGTGGAGATAACATTTTCACCATAAGTTATCCATTGTCAATATTTTTGTTTTTTTAACAATCCAGAAACTTGTAATAACAATACAACTGACATGTCAGAGGTGCTGCCCCGGAACAGGAAACAGACCTTTATATACAAAGAAACAGCTAAGTGGCATGACCAGGATGCAGCACACGAGCATCAGATGAGCCAAAGGTTGGGTGGGGGTGCAGGGACTGGTGCAATCAATAAAGCCTAGTGCAAAGGTACACTGTTATCTATGTTAGCAGAGACATATCCTCATATGGGTAGGGATGGCTTCCTGTTATAAACAGAGCATTGCAGAAACCTTACCCACAGGCCACGAGTGATATCATTATGATCAGGTAATTCACTACAGATTACCTGCAGGCTGGAGCTCCATGTCTGTTGTCTGAACCTTGCTGTTCCTACAGTTACAGCAAACATGGTTTATAAAAACCTAGCTAAATATATAACCAGTTACAGGCACTGTGTAGGAAAGGTAAGTAGAAATATGCAGTGGGCTTGACAGGCCCTTAACAGCAGGACTAAGCAGCACAATATTTTCTCAGCTGCTATGTAAAATAAATAAATGCCATAATAGTGCTTAGCCCTCCAGCACCCTGGGAGCTGGGGATTAGCAACAGCTTGACTGCAGAGGTTACCTATGGCCTAATGCTTTAAAATGTATTTTCCTGTCTTTTAGACACTATGAAGATTTCATCATGGCACTTTTTTTTTTCATGGTACCTTTTATGGAGGAGAGGTTCCAAAGTCTGGCGCATCCTGTAAATATGGCTGCATCCTGGTGCATTCACAAGAACAAATGAGAACGGCAGCACACATTTTCTGGCAACTTTGTCACACTGACAGAATTGATAGGGCAGGCAGAGTGCCCACAGTGCAAGAAATAAAAACTATACATAAATAAAATTCTCATTCTCTGACCATACACAACACCATGCAGTTTGAGTGAGATGAAGAGGGGTCAGTGTCTTTTTTTTCTTTTTCCTGGGAGTTACCCAAACCCCTGTTAAGATGATGGAGCACACACTGCATCCACACACTGGGAATCTAAGAGATAAATAGAGACGCTTTGCTTTCTTTTCTGATGCTTTAGGATGGTAGCCAGAATTTCTTGTGCTGGCCAAAAGGAATTAAGGATGTTAGCATGAGCAGCCGCTCTCAGTCACTGGCTGCTCGGGTGGTTTTTCGAGCTTGATGTCAATCACTGAGAAAGAGATGGTAGTTAAGGTAGGTATAGTTATACAGGCCTAACACCTCATCCCACTACCAATCACTATCCACAGATATTTCAAACTAGCGCTCATATGTAATAAAAGACACACTATGTTTGCTCAGTATCATCAATTGTAATTACATATTTTAAAGGGCTAGCTTGCTTTTATATTAACTGTTAGTTTGAGGTAGA
>CM044445.1:23324694-23339348 GCA_024363595.1 Xenopus borealis
TTTTTTTTTTTTTTTTTTTTTGATAAGTAGCCTTTTGGATTTCAGCAATTATTTGGTAGCCAGGCTCTAGTTTACCCTAGCAACAAGGCAGGGTTTGACTGAAAATAGGAGGGGATATTAATAAAAATAACTAATAATATAATTGTTAAATTGAAGAGCAATAGTTTTTTTTGTTCAGTGACCCAGATTTGAAAGCTGGAAAGAGTCCCAAGAAAACACAAATTATTTTAGAACTACAACAAAAAAATAAATGAATACCTATTCTAAAGTGAAAAAAATTTAAGACATTCTATAACATAATAAAAGGCAAAAACATGTAGAAAAAGAAATGTAAAAATTTACTTCTAGGGCTATTATAACTTAGGAGAAGTTTCATACAAGTGAAACTGTAAATTAAATCTTGTAGCTCGAGAGTGCATATGGATCTTATGAATATCATTAATTACATCATCAATGCCATTAATTAGATCAGTGGTTCTCAACCTTCCTAATGTTGTGACGCTTTAATACAGTTCCTCATGTTGTGGTGACCCCCAAGCATTTTGTTAGGAAAGTACAGGAGACATAAAGGTGCATAAAGGTTTGTTTGACATGTGTAGTGCTGCAAAAATTTTTTGCCTCACACATTTTGTGGTCACACCCCAATTACCATGTTAATTTTACAAATTTTAAATGGGCAGGGAGAGCTGTATGGCAGTCCCTACTAAGGGGATATAGAAAGTTGTAGTGCAACTGGCTTCCCTACACAGGTTACTGAACTACAACTCCCAGCACCAACACCCGGAAAGCTACAACCTTGCCCCAGGGCTAGTAGGGAGAGAGATGAACCTGCTCCTGGAACCCCTTAAGTGACCCCTGTGAAAGGGTCGTTTGACCCCCAAAGGGGTCCCGACCCCCAGGTTGAGAACCACTGAATTAGATCAATAATACTGTGAAGTGCAACCAGGTTTTATGGTTATTTGCAAAATACTGGAAACATGGTAGGCTGCAGAAGTTGCACATCTGTATGGAACATGCACATAACTGTGTGTTGATATCCTTTGAGGTACATGAAACTGACCAAAGAACTAATCAAGGCCCTTGCTTTAGTACATATTCAAGTTTATGGAAGAATCACATTCTTCACTACACTATGGACTATGCTTAGGGATATACGGTATAGGAAGTCTTATCCACTGCTTTTATGCCAAGGTATGAGTATCCGTTTCAGACATATGCCAAGTGTCCATATGATCTAGTTACAAAAAATAATTTAAAAAGTTGGTCTGTAATGGCCAGTCCTTGCCCTCCTTATGTCCACAGCCATTTAAGCCAGATGGTTAGATCTGGCAATTCATATGTGTTGTTTTATTGGACACTGTCTAGAACACTCTTTTGAAGTGAAACTTTGATGCAAATGTATTCACTGGCCAGGAGAGGGAGCAGCTGCTCCATCATATGTGCTCTACCTGGCTTTACCAATGCTGCACCATAAAGCAACCTAACTTAGCTAATAGGAAGTAACCTCTTTGACAGGGCTCATGCCACAAACAGGAAACTGTCTAGAAACCAAAATGAGTGCATCCGGATTACTTCCAGCAAGGCACGATTAGCATAGTTTTACTTGTGAGAATAACCAGCTCTGCAGCGCTGCTTCACCAATGAGTTGAACTCAGGCTGGAGTCCTGCAGCAGGTAGGGTTCTTGCGGGTTACCCGCAAGAAAAGAGGTTACCCTGCAGAATGAGGGTAGGATTTTTAGGTGCGGGTACAGATTTGGGTCTGCGGGTCTAATCTAAATTTATATTGTCTATATCTTACTGCTTTTAAAATTTTTCCGAAACTTGTTTCTCTCCCGTAAGTAAGAATGGTGCGGATCAAATCAGAGCTCACACAGTGTGCTGTGACTTCTCTGCCTCTGCCTTGACGGGACGCCAGCCACAGCTTTATTCTAAAATACACACATATTGTGCGGTGGACATCGACCGTACAATATGATCCCACAGTGTGCGTTTTAGAATGATTCGTATAAAAATCTATTCGAATATTCGACGATTCGACAGTCGAAGTACTTCCCCTTTACATTTTTATTCGACTGCCTAGTTCGCCAGATCAAAGCTACCAAATTGGGTTTCATTATTTTGATCAAATAAAAAAATTCGATTGAATGGTTAATATAGTTCGAATCAATCGATTTGAGGGTAGGATTTTTAGGTGCGGGTACAGATTTGGGTCTGTGGGTCTAATCTAAATTTATATTGTCTATATCTTACTCCTTTTAAACTTTTTACAAAACTTGTTTCTGTCTCATAAGCAAGAATGGTGCGGATCAAATCAGAGCTCACCCAGTGTGCTGTGTCTTCTCTGCCTTGACGGGACGCCAGCCACTGCTTTATTCTAAAACACACACATTGGGATCATATTGTGCGATGGACATCCACCGCACAATATGGTCCCACTGTGTGTTTTAGAATAAAGCCGACTCTTCTACATATACGTCTGTGTCCTTATATTAGTTTCCCGGATCAGTGCCAAACGAGTGGGGGTTTCTATCGTTGTTTCTGTCCCTGCCCACTTTTGATGATGTCACTTCTGTTTCCAGCAACATCACTTCCAAAAGTGGGTAAATATGCAGATTGTGGTTTGGGTCACATGTTCAGGTCTTAGAAATTGGTTCCGTGCAGGACTCTTAACTCAGGCATTATCAAGCTTCCATAAACAAGGGATGTACCCAATCCCAGATTTGGCAGAATTGGAAGCAAGATTTCACTGAATTTAAGTGCCTAGCCTAACCAAATCCAAACCCTTAACCAAGTGACTATGAAAATTATGTTTTTTTCCCCCTGAGATTGAGCACATTTCCATATCCTTAGACTGTAAGCTCTACATGACAGTGAGCGCCTTCCTGTTGTCGCAGAAACTTAGGAGAATTTTCAAAAAGATTTGAATTTTCGAATGTTTTTGAAGACCACTTCAACCAGTGAATTTTGAAAATCGAATTGAAAGATTTGAATAAAAATCTATTAGAATATTCGACGATTCAACAGTCAAAGTACTTCCCCTTTAAATTTTTATTCAACTGCCTAGTTCGCCAGATCAAAGCTACCGAATTGGGTTTCATTATTTTTGATCAAATAAAAAAATTCGAATGGTTAAAATAGTTTGGATCGATCGGAACGATTTTATCGACCAATCGAATTTTTAATATTTGATCGTTCCACCAATCGAATTGCAGTAAAAATCCTTCGAATTTTGAGGATTTTTATTCCCGAACTACATAAATAGTAAGTTAGGTTGAAAAAAAGACCCACATCAACAAATTCAACCTTAAGACTGCATATAATCTGCCTGCTAGTTTTGTATGGTTTTATTTTTTTTTGTTTATTATTGCAATTACCCAGTTTTTACTATTAATTAATTGTTCCGCTGTACATAAGTAGCACTACATACCTAAAAATCTACAAACATACATATGCAGTTAGGATTTGGACTGATATTCAGCACTTGTAGAAGATTTGATACTAAGGAAAATCAGAAAAATTGACCTACCTGCAGGGAAAGTAGGGTCTTTAGATTAAACGTCTATCACTTTCTGCACATCGGTTTCACACCATTGTTTCAGCCTTTATCTTTCTAACTTATTAACATCAGCAGTAAATGTTTTATGTTATGTTTTATTGGTCCTATACTGTTCAACCTAAGTGGACTGTGATATAACTGCCTGTGTGCCAGGTTCTTTATCTTTATTGTAATGCACATATTGATCCCTGTCCTGATGTTCCAGTTATCTCCCGTTGCAGTAGTTAAAGGATACTGTCTTCTTTGCTCTTCTCAGGTGTACTGTCCATACCAGGTAATGCAGCAGCCACACGGCGGAACAGCTAGAAATGTAACAAGCTTACAATTAAATTAGATCTTTGTTCCCCTTACCCAAAAAAGAAGTATCCTAAAGCACGCTACTCTAGGTAGCTGGTAAAAAGTTCCTTCAGGTACAGGCATTATACAGAAACCCATTATCAAGAGAGCTCCAAATTATGGAAAGGTCGTCTCCCATAGACACCATTTTAAACAAATAATCCAAACTTTTAAAAATAATTTCCTTTTTCACTGTAATAACGATACCTTGTACTTGATCCCAAATAACAAATAATCCTCATTGAAAAGAAAACCAGACAATTGAGTATATTTATTAATTTGATGATTTTCTAGTAGACTTAAGGCATGAAGATCCAAATTACGGAAAGATTAGTTATGCAGAAAGCCTCAGGTCCCAAGCATTCTGGATAACAGCTCCCATACCGGTACTAGAAATCATAGAAGCCATGTTATGTGCCTATGTGACCCACAGACAAATACAGAAAGTGCAGCCTTACTGCACTATGATTGATTGCAGAGATGAATATGCAACAACAAGCAAGTTATGCAAAGAAATCTGCACACGAGTCCACTTTAAAGTGATAGTGACATAGTTTCAATAATTCAGCAGTGCCATCACTTGGGTGGTTATATTTTCAGGACTACAGATTCCCCAGACTTCTAGGTCTAGTTTATCCAGTTTTCCTGTGGCATACACTAAGAGTGTGCAGCACCCTAAAAGCCAACAGCTGATGTGACCCTGCAAATATATATTTGGAATTACCCACAGGATACTTGGTCTTGGAAAATTATACTACAATGAAAGTATGTCAGAATCCATAAATCTAGATTTGTCCAGATCATAGGAAGATTTAGTTTTGGAGTGTTATGGATCCCAAAATCAGTTTAAATGACAATATCTAGGTGTTCACCACACTTCTTCAGGTTGTAGAAAAAAAGGAAGGAATACAGTGTAACTATGACTGGCATTATCTTTAATAAAATCAAGTATAAAATACTAAAAAGCTATCTTCCAGAAACACAGAGGGAAGACACTACTTTTTTAGCTACTTTGTAGGTACAAAAGCATTACCTGCTTGACATTGTAGCCGGTCTTGGCGCTGGTCTCAATAAACATTACACTCAGCTCCTTGGCTCTCTGTTCCCCCTCCTCAGTTGTGATCTGTCTGCATGCAGGATATTATAAAGAGATACAAACAGGAAGGAGGAAATAAGTTACGGAAGGAAGATCAATAGAAAGGACACAATTAGTTTCTCTTAGTGTACACTGCAGTAGTCAAATGGGATAAGAAATTATGTGGACATGTGGAGATAACGGATGTTTCTGTTGTGGGATTCAGTGACAGAACTGTTTACATGGTTTTGACTGAGCTATTGCAATAAAACTTAAGATTTTCTGATGGGCGTGGTTTACATCAGGGATAATAAAGGGCACCAATCATAACTAAAATAATCATAACTAAAAGTAAAGACACTGTGAAAGTTCGAAAAATCCAATTTTTAAAACAGTTAAAAATGGGTTGTATAATGTAAATCATCAGCTCACTATACCTTCTGCAAAATCTCCCCTGCAGTTCTAGTTGAGGCAGGCATCTTGGATTTCACTGGCTCCTCCTACCTAAATCTTCACAGCCAACTGCAAATCTGAACTCTTACACATGCTCAGTTGAAATTCCTTGGTTGCCTAGCAACTCTTCAAAGATATTTTCAAATCAGCTGCTTCCTGTCTGGAAGTTAGTGTGTGCACTGCTTTTGCATAATGACATCACCGGCAGGGGACAAAATAGGGAAATCTCTTGATACTTCTAGTGGTAGAGTTTACTAAAACTAGGCAGTCTGGGTAGAATACTCAGGGCAGTGCTACAATCTGAGCATGCTCGTGAACTCAATTTTATGTTATACTCACAGTATGGACTCCCTCAGTGAAAGAACCAATTTGACAAAGTAAGGGATTTTTTTTTTAAACTATTTTTTTCAAAGAAATATATAGTTTGCTTAGAAGTGTTTAGGTTGTACTGGTCAGATTGTTATTAAAGTTGTGCTCATAAGTTTACATACCCTAGCAGAATTTATGATTTCTTAATCATTTTCCAGAGACTTTAATCAACGAAGATTGAGTGGATCAAAACAGATTTCTTTAAGCCTGCTGTTTCAACACACACCATCCAAACGTGATAGACCCTAAGTTTGAGAAGACCCAAAACAGACCAGGAGCCGGCAGCACTTAATCTGCAATCACCCTTTATTGGTGTATTCACTTCACGACATGTTTCGGGAACTAGTCCCTTTTTCAAGTGAAAAAGGGACTAGTTCCCAAAACATGTTGTGAAGTGAATACACCAATAAAGGGTGATTGCAGATTAAGTGCTGCCGGCTCCTGTTCTGTTTCGGGTCTTCTCAAACATTTTCCAGAGAACATGATTGAAACACAAAAATTTTTCTTTCATTCATGGTTAGCTGAAGCCATTTATTGTCGAAGAACTGTGTTTACTCTTTTTAAATCATAATCATTACACAAACTACCCAAATGACCCTGATCAAAAGTTTACATATCCTAGTGATTTGGCCTGATAACATGCACACAACTTGACACAAAAGGGTTATAATGGCTATTAAAGGTAACCATCTTCACCTGTGATCTGTTTGCTTGTAATAA
The DNA here is from genome assembly GCA_024363595.1 of Xenopus borealis. Taxonomy (NCBI): domain Eukaryota; kingdom Metazoa; phylum Chordata; class Amphibia; order Anura; family Pipidae; genus Xenopus; species Xenopus borealis. Next base: position 23,331,204 of record CM044445.1, read on the forward strand.
GTGGGTGTGTGTAAAAGGTCAATGACTTTCTGGACTCCTGACAGACCCTTGCATCTTTCATACAGTGCTGCACTGATGTTTTTTGGATTCTAAGTCAGGGGTAAAGCAAAATAATTGTCAAAGGATCTGCTGGAAAAGGTAGTTGACATTCTCAATTCCTTTGATACTTTCTTTTATCCCTTTCCTGTTTTATAGAGTTCAATCAGCAGCGTTTAAACTAATAAAGAAGTGGAAAATTAGGGTTTTTGTTGAAACCAAACCAAATTAAACAAAATTTCAGCCACAACTGCCAGAAAAATTGTCCGGGATGCAAGGAAAAACCCACAAATAACTTCAGGTGAAATATACAGGACTCTCTGAAAAATGTGGTGTGGCTGTTTCAAGAATAATAAGAAGGCACTTAAAGAAAGATGGGCTGCATGGTCGATTTGCCAGAAGAAAGCCATTACTATGCAAATACGACAAAGTATCCTGCTTACAATATGCCAAACAGCACAGAGACAAGCCTCAAACCTTCTGGCACAAAGTCATTTGGAGTGATGAGACTAAAATTTAACTTTTTGGCCACAACCATAAACTCTACATTTGGAGAGGAGTCAACAAGTCCTATTATGAAAGGTACACCATTCCTACTGTAAAACATGGTGGTGGATTGCTGATGTTTTGGGGATGTGTGAGCTACAAAGGCACAGGAAATTTGGTTAGAATTGATGTCAAAATGAATGCAGTAAGTTATCAAAAAATACTGGAGGAAAATTTGCAATCACCAGCCCGGAAGCTGCGCATGGTATGTACTTGGACGTTCCAACCTGACAATTATCCAAAACACAAGGCCCAGTCAACCTGTCATTAGCTACAGCTAAATAAAGTGAAGGTTCTGGAGTGGCCATCTCAGTCTCCTGACCTCAGTATCATTGAGCCACTCTGTGAAGACCTCAAACTTGCAGCTCATACAAGACAGCCCAAGAATTTAGGGGAACTGGAGGCTTTTTGCCAGGAAGAATGGGCAACCTTACCATCTGAGAAGATAAAGAGCCTCATCCACAATTACCACAAAAGACTTCAAGCTGTCATTGATGTTAAAGGGGGCAATACACGGTATTAAGAACTGGGGTATGTACATTTTTGATCAGGGTCATTTGGGTAGTTTATGTAGTGATTATGATTTAAAGAGAGTAAACAGTTGTTTGACAATAAATGGCTTCAGCAAACCACTAACCATGAGTGAAAAAAGTTTTTGTGTTATCATTGATATTCTCTGAAAAATGGTTAAGAAATCATAAATTCTGCCAGGATATGTAAACTTATGAGCACAACTGTATGTGTTTGATTTTTGGCTGAGAGGTGCCCTTTAACTGTAACCATCAAAGCCTGTAGTGTCCTGCAACTTCAATATAAACTGGCTTAGTGAAGCTAAACTTTATTGGCGCAAGGCATATGTATAGGCAAAGAAATGTTTAGGTCCGCATAGGGAAGTTGTATTTTTGGTTTAGGCATTGTAATTAATTTTTTTTTTACCTTTCTCATTACTGATGTACAGGCCAGCATGAAACCTGCGGGCTTACATCGAATGTACAGAGCCAAACAGTTGTCCTCAGAGCAGGGTTGCAGATGGCCATATTTGTCACTAGCCCAGCCCGTATTTATATATATTTGCTTACCTGGCTCCCTCTGATGATGTCAAAGATGGGTAAATAAATAGGTGGAATGGGCTGAGTTGGGCTTGAGTTAGGCAAGGGTAAAAAAGAAAACTTCAAACCGTCAATACTGCTCAAAGGATTAGACTTAAATTAGTAATTGTAAGAGAATATGTTCTCCAAGCCTGATATTGCCCCACTTTGTGTTGACAATATAATGCTAATTCGCTAAATAGAAATATCCATTTTATAGTACTACAAATGCAATGCTTTACCTCTAAATACAATGTTGCTTTCATTTATAATACAAGGTGCCTACTGAGACCTTTGGGACAATGGTTATTTACCCCGCAGTGATTATAATTGCTTAGCTGAGACTCAGGGCTAGTGATCCTGAAAACTGCACCTGCCTAGGGTTGTATACGGAGAGCAGTACGTCAGCTCTTCACTCTACTGCACATGTGCACTAGCCCAAGATGTCAGGTAAGCAATTATACAACTGTGGGCTGTTAACATTTGGTATATCCCAGTGATTATGCCTTTCCTTCTCAGTGTATAATTTCAGTGCACAATACACTGTGTGCTGTTGTTCATAGCCTGCAGGAGCGAGTAACGTACCTGTGTGACAATAAATCCTGCTTTAGCATTCGTTTCAATAAACAAGACAGTCTGTTCCTGAGCTGCCTCTTGCTCTTTGTACAGAAACCTGTCTATAGCAATGGAACAAAACCAAATAAACCCAAAGAAAATGGAAAGCAAATTAAACATGGGGGATGAAGTAACTAAAGATCAACTGAAAAAAGTAATCAGAAGGAGGAATCCAAGATACAATCTGAGAAAGACAATGATGTGCTATGGAAATTTAAGCTGCAGTGCTGTATGCCTCAAATGTCTGCTGGAAAAATGGGATCTACTATACTCACCACTGCATAAAGCAAGTCCTTGAAATAATCCACAGGATTATATGGCTTTACTGGATGTATGGACGTTATGAGTGCAGAACTACAGATTTCTCTTGATTAAAACAATAGTCAAAAAGTATGTTTTGCACAAAGCCTATGCATTGCACTCATGGTAAGCAAGGGTTATACAGACACTTTATATTAAGATCCCCTGTATGTACCCAATATCAAACAATCTTGTTATCAAGCAATATGAGCAATAGAACTGCAGCCTCATATACTGTAGGATTAGCAAATACCTACAGCAAGTATATCTCCCAAGGAGTTCTGATTCACTAAGCTTGAGCACAGATGGTTTGATGGGGCAGTTGAATACTGGAGACCCACATCCTTACACTGAGCAAAGCAAATATTGCATGATAACTTATCCGTAAAGGCTTATGAAATGTACACCATGCAAGGGAGGTACAAAATGCCAAACTAAATTATAATGGGCAAAATGATGGCAAAACAAATAAATGTATAAACTAACCTATGAGGGGGAAAAACATTAGGAAAAAAGGAGCAACTAAATGTTCTCACAGACATTGATCATTAAACAATACCCATTATCCAACTTCACCACTGTAATGGAAAAAGTAATATTAACACCAGAAGCAGTGATGAACCCAAAGAAGAGCTGGAACCGAAGCAGTGAAAATATCAGACACATGTTCTGTAGATAACTAAAAATCCTAGTGCCTGGCACAGTTCTATTTAATTTTATACTGGAACACAAAGACAGGTATTTTATATATTTCACAAGGTTGTAAATACACCAACAGGTCCTCTGGGACATGTGTGCTCCTCCCATTACACTGCCTTTACCTCTTATCTGCCAGATCTGTTTTGTTTCCCACAAGCATTATGATTACGTCACTTCCTCTCTCGGTCCGCACATCATCAATCCATTTGGAGGTTTGCTGGAAAGAGTTCAGGTCTGGTAGAAGATACAGAGATCATTAAGGATGTAAGGAGGCATGGGCTGAATAAAGGAAAAAAATATTTGGCAACAAATGATTTATTTAAAAGACGAGGAAAGCTACAAAATCAGTGATTAGCCACAACAGTGCAAGCTAGAATGCTATATTTACTCTGCAGAATACTTTACCATACCTGAGTAAACAGCTCTAGAATCGCTTTGTTTATTTAGGACAGCTGCCATATTAGCTTGGAGTGACATCACTTCCTGCTGGAGTCTCTCCCTGCTCACTCATACTGGGCTAAGATTACAGAAGGGAGGGGTGAAAGGGAGGGGGAGTGGAACAGAAGAGCAAACTGAGCAGGCTCAATCCCTAGCCCAGGAGGTTTAAGATGAAAACAGGAAATCTGATACAGAAGCCCATATGTACACAATAGAAGAAAAGAAATGCTGTGTTTCTTTTGACAGAGGACTCAGAGCAGCATTACTTTGAGAGTTTACTGGTGTATTTATATAGACCTTTCTTATAAAGCTTACTTCGTTTTAACCTTTCCTTCTCCTTTAATAATTAAAAAAAATTATGAAAAGCTCCTGAACCCTTAACACTATTAGCTACATTTCATTGTTTTTTTTTTTTTGATTTATATAGCACCCAGCAGAGATTATATATCATTCTCATCAGTCCCTGCCACAATTGAGCTTACAATATAAAGTCCCTTTCATCACATTCATTATGGTCAATATTATTTTTAAAAGGTTACATTAAAAAAAGGTTCTATGTATACAGAAAAGCCAGGGCATACTAGCACAAGTACGTACAGCAGCCACTGATCTGTATGTCTGACTAAGTTAATAGTACTGAGGCAGCAGTGCCTATAATTCATTTTACGGTTTGTTTTCCATCAAGCATAAGTGGATATCATACACAGCAGCTATTTTGTACTAAACAAATCTTGCTAGATCATTCAGAATAAGGACACAAGGTAATGTCATTTGGCATATATTAAAAAAAGGCTATGGATGAACAAGGCCAGTTAACACAATGCCTGAGGCGCGATTTAGCACTGTGTGCAGAGAAAGCAACTCATGCCACTGTACAATTCCAACCATTGCAGGCAATAAATTAAAGAATATCCTGTTTGCACTGGCCTAAAACGCGGCATTACCAATATATTTGATTGCACTGAACGCAGTAGAAACATAATTGTTTGCATCTGTGCATTTGAGGGACACGTCAGGTGAATGTCATTACAAGGGGTTTAATATTTTGCACAAATATAAGTACTATCAGTTTTAAGCTTCAATAACGGTGTTTTGTCTCTGTAGCCCACTATATCTAAGAAAAGTCTAAGGCCCTTGGTACATTGGGCTTTTGTCTGCTGCTGTCTCAATGTGAGACACTGGCAGACAAAACATCCCTCCCACCTGTGATCACTCCAAGTATTGAGGAATGGAAGTGGTGTCCATGGTCAGAACAAGAGAGCAATGGTAATGGAAGCAAGCGATAACCCATAATGGCAAGGGGCTTACCTTGGGAGCTTAGTTTTTGGCCCAGTTCTGCACCAACATACACAATGGGTCTACTCATGTAATCACTTTTGCATTCTCTAGGTTGTGTGGTCTTGAGTTGAAAAATGCTGCCCCCTCCCCAATTTCCCAGGTATCCTATTCAAGACAATGGCAGGAGGAGCTAATATTTCTCAAGTCAACATACATTTTTTTCCGCAAGGTATTTCATTTATATAAAGCCTTTTAATGTTTTTTAGGTGTTATTGGCCCTTTGATATAAGAAAGGTAAAGAATTTCCCCAGTGCCTTGTTTAAGTTTTTAACGACCATTCCTTAAAGACAAGGCAACCTAAAATGTACCCCATTCTCATTTCAAAGGACAGCAAAAATCATTCATTTTTCATACTTCTTTCCCCTATTGCACAGAAAAGCACTCCAGTATTGGCACATCTATTCTACTATATGGGTTCACTTCATACCTTTATTTCTGATGCCCTCCTACCCACACCCTGGGTTTTGAACATGTGCTTGCTCCAACCACAGAACTGCACATGTTCATTAAACCCTCCAAATTGCATTATTTATTTCTTGCTAAATCTGCACCCACAATTGCATTGGCCTCCTATTCCCTACCCAAACTCAAAATTTTGCACTGAAAATACTTATTCTCCCTGTGTCTCAGCCAGAGATTTATATTGATCTTTATGGCTTCCATCTTGATCACGTTCATTTCTGAAACTGACGCAGCAAAGATGGTGGTAACACAGATTGTTTCATGTGATAAAACAAGAGCACATGACAGGTATACCACAGAAGGAGAAAATATGGGAGTTGGACTCACTTGTGATATCATACACCACTACTGCAATGGTTGAATCCCGAATGTAACTGGGGATCAAACTGCGAAAACGTTCCTGTCCAGCAGTGTCCCAGAGCTGCAGCCGAACCTGCTGGTACCAGGCCAAAAAGAGAAATAAAAAAATCAAAAACTCTCAACATTATTCAATATATAGATATAAGAACAAAACCCAGACTTCCAACATTTCCACCAATACTTAATTAAGGAAAGACATGCAGATTAGTTAGTAAGCCCCTTGATGGATTTGGGGATAAAAGGACAAGCTCCTTAAATAAGTAAAGAAACTACTGGCTAAAATTCCAACCCACTTAGTACATTAGAAAACAGGAAGGAATAGAAACCAAATTAATTGTTAAAAAAGAAAAATACTTTTAGGGTAGGGACAGACAGGGAGATTCGTGGAGATTCTGTCGCCTGCTAAAAACGCCAGGCGACAGAATCTCCCCGAATCTCCCCGTCTGTCCCCAGCCTTAAGATAATCACTTTTACATGTCCTTGCCCAACTGCACAAAACACAGGGAGTGACTACAGGACAGGAGGCAAAAGAAGAGCTATTATGCCAGATATAACTTTACAGGCGATGTTCAACTTAAAATTAACTTTCAGTATGATGTAAACAGTTCTACTCTATGCAAATCTGTGGTTGCTCTTTATTTTTCATTGTGGTTTTTGAATGCTTTAAACATTTTGCCTGCAGTAGCTATTATGATGTTAATGCTTTATCTGGTTGCTAAGGTGTTACTCTAGTAACCACACAGTGGTTAAAATAACTGCCAAGAGGATAAAAAAAGGGTCAGAAAGACAACACTAAGGGACAGATTTACTATTGGTCGAATTCAAGGGTTAAAAAACCCTTGAATGCGACCATGTGAATAGCTGGGGAATAAAAATCCTTCGATTCTATCAAATTTTCAAAATTCACTGTTCGAAATGGTCTTCAAAAACAATAATTCGAATTCAAATCTTTTTGAAGATCCTTCATGTGAATTTAGTAAATCTGCCCCATAACATGTGGCTCATCTCTGCTTATGGATTCTAGGGACTTCCTACACTGCTAACCAGACAGCATCTTAAGGACCAGTAACAGCAAAAAAAAATTGTTAGTGTACATTGAAAAAAATAAAAACCCCAAGACAAATTAAACTATAAAAAGTCTTTATTAAGAAATAACTTACCGAAACTCCGCTTCCTTTCCTCTTCAGAAAAGTAGACAGGGCGACTATCCATCCTGTGGCGCTTGATTTCTCGTCCCTGGCTATTCTACTGACAGCATGTCCTCTGCCCCATCTCATTCTCCAGCTCTTCTTCATCCTCCTCCCAGGAGTACCAGGTGGCTCCCCATTGGCTCCACAAGAGGTGCAGGAAGGTAGAGGAGGGCAGCATGTTCATTCCTGCCTGGTGACAGAAGGCGCGCAGACACGTACGTGCAGCCTGCGGGAGGAGCGGAAGCCGAACCGGTGCCGATACCTACTCCTCCTGCGCTACTGGTCATTTTTTAGCATAAGCGCTTTGGTAAAACTGTTCTTCTAGTCCTTAGTTCTACAATCGGGTAAAGGAATCAGCCCTCCTGATCTCTGTTCTGGCCTAGGGACATGTTTCGCTAACGGGGTGCATCACATTCACTCGATTAAAGAGGTGTATGTCAGCAAAGGGAAGATATAGGGGTGCTTTAAAGGTTTATAGAGCATAAATATCAGCAGTGCCGATACCACCACCTCCTGCAGGCGCAGGATGTAGAAATCGGCGCCAGACAAGTAGTAGACAACACAGAGGTGAAGGGCACAAAAAGGCCACCAGGAATTTACAGGCTTTGTGTAGGAAGGCAGGGAGGCTGTCACGTTAGATACGGTAACAGCGACTCTCATTGTACTGTTGAAAGTCGGGAGAAATTACGGGTTACCAACCTAAAAATGACCAATAGCGCCGGCAGCGCAGGAGGAGGCAGTATCGGCACCAGTTCAGCCTCGCTCCCCTTGCAGGCTGCATGCTCGTGTCTGCACGCCTTCTGTTGCCAGGCTGGAATGAATGTGCTGTCCTCCTCTAACTTCCTGCACCTCATGTTGAGCCAATGGGAAGACCGCCAACATCGCCTTCTTTGGACACCTGGGAGGAGGCTGAAGAAGAGCTGTTGAAGGAGATGGAGGCATAGGCCACACGGTCAGTAGAACAGCAAGGGAGGGGAGATCAAGCGCCCCAGGATGAGGGGGAGCGGAGTTTCGTTAAGTTATTTCTTGATAAAGGCTTTGCTATTTTAAAGTTTTATTTGTCTTGGCATTTT
>CM044445.1:23342579-23379456 GCA_024363595.1 Xenopus borealis
TATATATGAACACATTTTTTGCTGTTACTGGTCATTTTGTGAGATGCCACAGACCATAATTTTAATTGGGCCGACTGGGCCTTAGTCTGGATATGATAGCATGTAATACATATGTTGTTACTCACTTTTATTAATGTCCGTAACAGCTGGAAATTATAAGAAAGCTTTGAGAAACCTTTTGTGTTTATAAAGAGCGCCAACTCAATAAAAAAATGAGCATCTAATAGTAAGTTTTATCTTGTACTATTGAAAGAGCTCCTGTCCCCAACTCACCGTGCGGTCTTCCAGATACATAGTCTTGGAGAGGAAATCTATTCCAATGGTGGCCTGTAAAGAACAAAGACAGAGGATTCAAGTTCTCCCTGCTTCCTGTTTTAACTGTGAAACAAAATCATAACTAATCAAATGTCTATTAAAAAGTATACAAAAAAAAACTGATTTGCAGGTGCACAATGTCTGCTCAGCTGCAAAATGAAACAACTTACTCAGAACTCCATGATAGGGGCAAAGGAACACCCCACACAACTGCTTACGCAAAAATCTAGTGGGATCTCAGTAGCAAACATTTTAGGGACAAGGCCCTTCATCAAGTGCTCTTCCATAACTACACTTGTTGTCAAGACCTCTGAAGCAGCCACCATACATTTAGTGTAAAAAGCCTTACAAAAACTCAGATTAACTCAACATCATTGTTTTTAGTAGCCTGAATACTGAACCCCTGAAGCAGCCATCATACAATTTATAGATCAAGCAAAGATAAAATCATAGGTGATGCCAAGTTGTTAAGCACCACCCAGTGATTTTAATACAGATCACAGACCCCAATACTACTCTTGTAAAAACATAATAGTTACTTTATTCTCGCACTACAATGCTATACACTCATGGTGCCAAGTATCCTCTACACTTCCTTGGGCATGTGTATACACAGTACAGAAATGATGTATTGCTTTCTAAAAAGTGCAGAGGATGCCAGGGATTAACAAAAGTATGGTGGCATACCACAGAGAAAAAAAAAAGCCTAGACTAGTGCATTTTTGAAAGAAGAGGAGCCAGGCAGCCTAGGTTCTAACTAACAACTGCTAAAAAATTCTTAAATCCCCTCAGTGATGCTTTATTTCCTTGATAGAATGCAGCAATATACAGAAAAAAAATCATTCTCAATTTGCAGGTAATCTGGCATCAACTCACCAAGAAACCGCCCAATCATATTTATAAATGCAAACATTTTAATAAGGTTTAAGGAATAATCTGAACATGTGTTTTAGGAAGTATCTATGCAAATGTATTTAATCAATTATATTACAACCGGGCAAAGGCTGCACACGGCTTGTAGTTAAATAAACCATTCATTACGTGAGCTTGGCTCAATCCAGCACCATATCTGAAGTCGAACATACAACTGGCACGTAATCCGTGAGGACACTAAGAACATCATGCAATGCATAATCTGTAGGCTGGATTAATCTTTTAATTAGGTACGTTTTAAAGATATTGTCATTCAGGAAAAGGTCAGCATTTCAGATGCTCACCTGGTACGTGTTGTCAAAGCTGTCGTACATAAAGCGGGTGATGAGAGACGTCTTACCAACTGTGGGAGAAGAGGAGAGAGAGAGGGAGAAGTTAGGTTGTGTCATTCAAGCTATCAGTGTAAAACCCTTAAACCAGGGATTCCCTTCTCTATGTCTAAACATAGTAGATAAAGGAATGATGCGGTGGGCATCCCCAGTCCTTGCCTATGTAAGACTGAACACTGCATGCCAGGCATTGTGTCCCTGCTCAGTAGATGTTACAGTCTAAAGGTGGTCATATACACAGAGAAAATCTCCAGGTGTATGCTGGTCCACCAATCCCTACCAATATTCACGTATAAATGATGGTACAGGGAATGGGCAGATTTTAAAATTTCATCTGCCCGTTCAACATATTGGTGTGGATTTATGCACAATGCACCCAATATCACATCTCTTTATTAAATAGGTGCTGAAGTAGAACAGTGGTTTAACAACATAGAATGTATGTTTTTGCTTTATGGTTTCAGTGCCTAGCTAGGAAAAGCTCAGGCATTCAAATGGTTAAATACGCCCAGGTAAAGTGATTTGGAACTGGGTGCACACATAAAACACACAGCTGACTTTGAACCCATGGCAACTGTGGGTGTACCATCTGTCTGCTACTTAGTGTGTAGGGAGTGTAAAGGGTTAAAGCCCATTACAATGAACTACAGCTAGACAATTGCAATCATAGTTTTGTATAATTTCTGTATTTTGCTTGGCAGCTTTCAGGCATAAACAGCCGCTTCAAACTCACAATGGAAGACGAATAGGATATGGATGTGATGAAAATATTCCATTTCATAGAATAATACAGTAGAACCCCGATTTTACATTTTTTCAGGGGACCAGAAAAAAAGGTGTAAAATCCAGGAAATTGTAAAATCAGGGAAACGTACTATACATAATATATAGGTGGGACTACAAAACAACCATGTAAAATGAGGAAAACTTCAGGGGACAAAAACAAGAAAAAAATGTGCAGCAAATTAGCAAAATTCTGTAAATAACTTTTTTCTAATACTAATTATTTATTATCCTATAATGCAGACAGTGCTGGATTGCTTTTTACCATTTTCCTCAGTGCCTGCCCCAGTGGAGCTTGCAATCTAAATAGACTGTAATGTGTGTGGTAGGGAACTGCCTGTGTGTTTTAGGAGCGAGAAACAGACAGACACAAGGCAAAATTACCATGCAGATTGTGCCCAGATTGGAACCAAACTCAGGTTTCCAGTGCTGCGGATCATGATTTTAGTTCCAACCTGGAGATAAGAACTTGGCATATTGTTTTTTAATAACAATTAAATGTCTACTGTACTTTAACCGTTAGGGTGCTCATCAGCTCTTTGACCTGCCATGTACACATTTGAATAAAAGAGCAGAAATGGAGACCCTACAGCAATGGTCCTTTTATACCAGGGCCATAGATTCTACAATCATCAGCAATAAAAGGTTTAAACCATGGGACAAAGATGCACACGCACAGACACACATCATTAATCGGATCAGAGAATGACACAGGCCGGACAGCATGGCTACAAGCTTTCCCCTCAGATACTCTGTGACCTTTTAGCCCTGACTGATAAAGCTCAGACAGTAATCTGCTTACGAAAAATCACAAGGATTTGAGGGGTAAAAAAAAAAAGTTGTCAACTTTACTAAGCACTTAGGAATACTGTAGTACTCTACAATCCAAGTGCCCAGACATTATTTATTTATGGCAGGGATCCCCAACCTTTTTTACTCGTGAGCCACATTCAAATGTAAAAAGGGTTGGGGAGCAACACAAGCATTAAAAAGTCTCTTGGGGTGCTAAATAAGTGCTGTGATTGACTATTTGTGACTATTGGGTAGCCCCTTTGTGGACTAGCAACCTACAGAGGCTCTGCTTGGCACTATACTTAGTTTTTCTTCAATTAAAACTTCCTTCCAAACTGAAATTCAAAAATAAGCACCTGCTTTGAGGACATCGAGAGCAACATCCAAGTGGTTGGAGAGCAACATGTTGCTCACGAGCTACTGGTTGGGGATCACTGATTTATGGTATACAGTTGTGTTCATAGATTTACATACCCTAGCAGAATGATATTAATAACCATTTCTTAACTATTTTTCAGAGAATATGAATGTTAACACAAAAACATTTCTTTCACTCATGTTTAGTGGTTGGTTGAAGCCATTTATTGTCAAACAGCTGTTTAGTCTTTTTAAATCATAATCACTACACAAACTACCCTGATCAAAAGTTTACATACCCGGGTGATTTGGCCTGATAACATGCACACAACTTTGACTCAAGAGAGTTACTTTTGCTTGTAATTAGTGGGTGTTAAAAGGTCATTGACTTTCTGGACTCCTGGCAGACCCCTGCATCTTTCATCCAGTGGCCTTGTTAACATTATTTTTTTCTGAAAAAATAAAAAGGTTTCCTCCATCTCATGTGCAGAAAACACATTTTCCGTAATATGTGTCCTTTAATAAATGTATTGCACCAGAGTCTACCAACTCATATGTGACACTGCCATAGCATTTATATAACTTTGTTGCCAGTTTCTCCCAGGGCAATGCAATGTATCGAAATAACTTCAAGTCATTGTTTTACAAATATAGATAATGGGAAGCACCCAGAAGGGGTATTTAGTAAAACTGTACATTGGTAATGCTGGTCAACACCTCAAGATCTAACTTCTGGGCACCAAAATATTTATTTTATTTATATGAGCTTGCTTCTGTATCCTGTTATTAAAAGTACCATACACAAGCGATTTAAGCTGCCATCGGGCCATTCAGACCAATTTGGCAACTTATCTGCCCAGGTGTGAGGCCCTCTAATGGGCCCAAAAGACCGAAATATGGCCGAAAATCAGCCAGAAGTTGTTAGGACAGGTTTGAGTTTGTGGTCAGATTGAGGTCCCAAGGTCCAAACAATCGGATCAGCCCAACATTTCTCACCTCAAGGTGGACATATTGGATAAAGATCTGCTTGTTCTTAAATTGCATAGCCAGCTTAAGAGTAGAGGAAGTTATAATGAATCAACAGAATGAAATGAAAAAAATAAATATGTCTCTCCACTGAGGGGTTGAAATTTGAGGGGTTGACTTTGCACATTTTTTAATATCTAAGGAATAAAGTTCTTGCACAAATAATAGCAGGGTTAGCTGGAATGTGAATAATGTTCCACATGTAAATAAAATTAAATTTTTGTATATTTACTGCCATATTGCTTGCCCAGAAAAAAACATGCCATAGACTCCAAAAGAAAACAACAGCTCTTAATATTATCACAGCATAAATTATAACAACTGCTTTGAAAACCTTTCATATTTGAATGAATTTCTACATTGGATTTACATCTCATGTGTGCTTGTATTTGCACTTAACAACCTTACATTTGTCTCCCATCCTCCCTTGCAGAGTGGACGTGGATGTCATTATGCCGATTTAACATGCTAATTAGCAGCCATAGATCGTATAGCCTGTGCATTATGCGAGACAGTTGCCATCTCTGTGTAGGTATCTTTCTTTCTGGCCAAATATACTTGCTTTTACAAAGGCATGAAATCAATGTAGAAACTCCAAGAATATCAATCAGCACGTAAGCCTGTATCACACTATGGGGAGTTCTATGTACATTAGCCTTAATCCGGTCATGCATTGTGCATTAGATATGCAAGTACGCCTAATTCAACAGAGGGACATTCCTGTTGCACTACTTCAATAATATGTCTGCTAACTCCAATAAACATTATTCCTGAATTATATTTATATATTAACTGCACACAACATCCACAAAGAAAATCCTGTTTCCTAGTGCCCTTTATCCTAACGGTCAACATTATTCTGAACTTACCATCATACCTCCCATGTTAACTAGCTATCAAACTGAATTTGGAAACAAAAAGTACCAAGTCACATTTACACGAGTAATTCAATGTAATTTTGTCACCCGTGTTAAAGTGCAGATGACAAAACCCGCAGTGATATGATGGTCCGGCAATGGTAGGGTAAGTAAGTCACATTGCTTAAAGGAGAAATTATGTAAAAAAAAACAAAAAGTGAGTGTGTGGTAAGGTTCTGCCCTTCCTGATGACGGGTTGGGTTTGTAAGCCGAAACGTTGAAATAAATCTACCAGCTTTTTTTTTCACTCATCAAGACCTATGTGTGCGGATGTTTTTTTTGCTTTATAGATATGAATTTTTGTTCCAGCACATAGGCATCACCACGGCTGAGTGCACCTATCTAGTTATCTAATTATATGTATGTATGTATATATATATATATATATATATATATATATATATATATATATATATATATATATATATATATATATATATATATATATATTGCCTGGGTGCAGGTAAAATCTGTACAGAATAGGAAAAAAATACCGCACTCAACAGGCTCAGTTAGGATAACTGATTTTGATAGAAAAACAAGTGATCTTCCTCAGGATCTTCTCACTGAGGAAGATCACTTTGATGTGATCGAAACGTTGGAATATCTTTTGTTTTTCTATTAAAATCAGTTATCCTAACTGCGTAACACTTATTGCTGCCTCCTTTCCCAGGCTGTGAAGGGTTGCTGGCAGCACTCCGCACACTGCATTGTAGGATAGAAAAAAATCAGCAGCTAGGCTGACCTGATAGGGGACGAAAGCCGGTCTTTGATTGTGTGACTGCAATGATGTAATTGGCTGTCCACATCCTACCGGGACTGTTAGAACACACCCTCCTCTTATTTGAAACAGAGACAGGGACCAGAGAACATCTACTGGGAGCTGAAATAGAGGGGGCATTTTTGAAGACATTAATTTGCACCCATCACCATATAGTATCCGTTAATGCCTACAACATTAGGGGGTTTTCATTTATCCTACATATCTCCTTTAAAAAAAAATGTGATTGTTTTACCAGCAGCAATCTGAAGGGTGGTATTAACGTGGGAGAACAACCAGTCTGTCATTCCTTTATTCGGACACTTTTAGTCCTACGTCAGCCATTAAGATCTATGAAGAGGGTCCGATTACCTTGGAAACAGCAACTGTTTCCATGATGACTTTTTGCAACCAAGGTGCAGAATTGCACATTGGGGTACCTTGAAGTATCTTACCTACAAAGATCCCAGAACTAGTGCTTGCCCTAAACCAGTTGCCAACTTGTGAAGAACATGTTACTAACAACCCCTTTGAATGTTGCTCCCAGTGGCCTCAAAGCATTGTGATGATTATTTTTGAATTCCTGGCTTGTACACCAGGTATACTTAATCTACTAATACATATACAGATTCTGGAGCAGCATAACAATTAGATGAGCAAATCGTGAGCCTGCAAAGGGGCTAAGCAGTGTAGAGGACCTTATGCTCTAAAACAACTGTGCTTTTTAAATATAGATCTGCAATCAATGAACAATAATGTAGATAAGACAAAAATAGCATTTAGCGTTTCAGTGGTGCACAGAGTAACAAAAATGCACTGTTTAATCTATACGATTTACTATTGGGTTTTTCTCCCCTTATGTTAAATCTTTGAGCATTCCAGTCATGTTGATTGGATGAAAGATAATCAACAATTGTATCTGACATCCAAGCACTGCGACAAACACCCAAGGGTCCCATTTATTTGTGATTTTCTTTATAGTCTAATTTTACCAAGACATAAACACCACTTAAAGGGACACTATATTTTGCTTTTTATTCTCCCTCTGCATGCATCAAACATACATATTAAGAGATTAATGCACACATCTTTGCTCTGCCTGGCTTTTATGAAGGTATAAAGGCCTCTGGTTGCAAGTTTAGCCTTAAATAATTCACAACTGCTCTCGGGCCATAACATTCTTCATCTCCTCCCTCAGCATAGCAATCCTTCTGAAGTGTGTGGCCTAGCAACCAGTGGGCAGAGCCTGACACTAACAGCATAACCAGCGGCATTTGAAAAGCCAAAGCATAGCTACAGGAGCAGCCCCCAAATACTGCTCATATATATCCTGCACAGTGAGATACCACAAAACAGAATTGTAGCTGTTCATTGCACTAAGATCATTTAGAATATATACTCATTTAAGAACATGGTCTGAGACATACGTATAATAAAATTAAATCAGATCTGTCAGTTATTTTGTTTGTCAGCGGTCACCCATACTTATAGTATAAAATGTAATATTTACACGTATACTGAAAGAACACAAAGGTCAATAAGGTATACACATCCACTTTAACAAATGAATCTGTTTCCCATGAATAAAAGAGTGCAAAGGCTGTTGCCCAGATGCCAACACAAAGCCATTTTTTTGTCCTTTTATTTATCCCTGACAAATCTAAGGATTATTACTTAGCGATCCATAAATAACAAACAATACTTTACACCTAAACTTAAATAAATAATATGACAGCAAGTCACCCTTAAAGAGATACTGTCACAGGAATTTTTTTTTTCTTTTCAAAACGCACCAGTTAATAGTGCTGGTCCGGAAGACGTCTGCACTGAAATCCATTTCTCAAAATATTTTATTAATTTTAAAATCTGACATGGGGCTAGACATACTGCCAGTTTCCCAGCTGCCTCCAGTCATGTGACTTGTGCTCCGATAAACTTCAGGCAATCTGCTGCTGTACAAGTTGGAGTGATATTGCCCCTCCCTCCCCCCAGCAGCCTAACAACAGAAGATAGCAGCTCCCTAACACAAGATAACAGCTGCCTGGTAGATAGAAAAACAGCACTCCATAGTAGAAATCCAGGTCCCACTGTGACACATTCGGTTACATTGAGTAGGAGAACAACAGCCTGTCCAAAAGCAGTTCCATTCTAATGTGTTGGCTCTTTCTGAAAGCACATGACCAAGCAAAATGACACGAGATGGCTACCTACACACCAATATTACAACTAAACAAAAAATACATTTGTTGGTTTGGGAATTAAATTTTATATTGTAGAGTGAATTGCATAGAGTGTAAACAGAGTAATTTAGAAATAAAAATTACATAATAAAAAACACTTGTAGCCATTACAGTGAACCCTAATAAGTTCAGTAATCAGCAGCTATAGTTTAGTTCTCCACCCCGAAACCTTCCAATATATGAAAGGTTTTAATTATTATTTTTATTAATATATTATTAATAATTATTTGTTAATGGAAAAGCAGAATTTGTTCGGACTCTTGAAACAATGTTGCAGAAAATAACCCCTCCTTCCTAAATCAACAGGCTTCTGCTACCTTATTTCAGGAGTCAAACCCGGTAGCGCACAGCATATCTATATCGCCAAACCGACACGTCCTTCAACAGCAAGTTATGCTTATAAATTATTTTAATCAATTAATGCATATTTGAAAGAAGCTTAGAATTATATTACATCATCAGGGTGCCTGACATGGTGCAAATGAAAGGCACCAGTATGCACTGCATCTCCTTTAATCAGAGAGAGAGACAGAGATATAAAGATAGAGAGAGAGCTTGGAAGAGTGTCTAGTAGCCACCATGTAAACTCAGTGATGAGCCAATCAATCTCTAGTGATGGCAAAGCAGCAAGGCCTTCCCATCCCAGCTGTATGTCATAGAGGCACACGCCTAACCATTCCAGTATACATAGCATAGGATGTATTTGCAGTATGTTCATGGTTAGAATAAATAGGGCACAAACTGCTCCATTTTGCCACATCCCCACCAGCAGGAACAATACATGCATATTTATAAACCAGATATAAATGAAGGAGGGTTATGTTGATAGAATATTCCCAAACACAGCATCCCCCCATCCCACACAAATGGACTGAACCCTCCTGTCCCCACGCTCTGACCGCTCTGCTCCCCCAGGAAGACCAGCTTGAATTTCCGCAGCGGATTCCCGAACTCTCCGCCGCCTGCCGAGCTCATGATGAGAAAGCGTCAGATCACCGAGCTAGGGAAAAAGAATCAACCAGAACCGCAGCGCGCACACACAATCTAATAGGAACGCGCAGAGTCAGAGGGGAAAAAAAAAAGCACGTTAGAGGGAGGGGCAGTGTGCGCGATCGCTTTTTCTGCCATGTTGGTACACCTTAAAAGGATGTGAGAGCGAATAATAAGAGGAAAAAATGCTTCATTGAGGAGTAAATAAAAGTTTTAAGCTGTATTGTTAAAAAGTATAGTAAGAATAGCCAGTTACAGCAGAACCCATTTTACATCCCTTGATTTTATTTTTAAGTTTTCCCTCATTTTACATTTTTGTTTTGTGGTCGCACCTATTATGCATGAAACATTTCCCAGATTTTAAATTTTTCTGGATTTACACTATCTTTTTCTGGTCCTCTGAAAAACCTAAAATTGGGGTTTTATTGTATACAAAAAAATATGCGTTTCACTTTGATGTCCTTTCTAAGTCTCAGGTAGGGTTGCCACCTGGCCTGGCCGGTATTTTTGATGGTTGATGCCAATGTTATTAATAGGAAAAAAGATAAATATATAGCAAGGCCGATATTTTTCTTCAGAAAAGGTGGCAACCCTAGTCTCAGGAGAAAGAAATGCATAGTTTATTCATACCTCCCAACATTTTGGAAATAAAAAGAGGGACAAAAAATTGCTCAGGTGTCAACCCTAGTTATGAAAGTTTGGACATATTTCTGTGTTTTTTTCCAGTTATAACAGTTTTGTTAATGAAGTTGAATTGCCCTTTAAGCTGTGTCTAACTTTTCCCAAAGTCCCCAAAGGGACCTGTTATCTTATATTGTTACAATTACTTATTTGCTTATCTAGAAATTCTTATAAAAGTATCTTATCTTCTGCTCTGGTTGTTCTGGGCTCTCTGCCTAAAGTTAGAAACTTTCTTTTTCTGGCTGTTGAGTGCAGAGAAAAACGGCAGAGTTACAGCTTCTTGGATATACTGTGTTTTACTCCATTAATAAATACACTTATTTTTTGCAGAACCATGGCAATTGGCATTATACCAAAAATTTGCAATGTGTCTAAAAATGTGTGTTTCTGTTGAACTGTAAATGTCCGTGTAAGCACTAAAAAGACAAAAAAGACCTAGGTGGAAATGGAGCAAGGTACAAATGGAATGCAGTGTGGTCTGGATGAACAAAGGATTGAGCAACTGAAACTGAAACTATTTTGAAAGCTAAAAAAAAGCAAAACCCCCAAATCATGTGAAATACCAATAGTTGAGCTTTTCACATGATACTATAATATTGTGAAAATCACATAAGCTGCCATTTTGTTTCTGATTCCCATGGACACCAAGGATGAAAAAATGCTGAGTTTTTCCAAAACTCCAGTTACCCCAAAGCATTAGTTTAAAGGGATACTGTTATGGGAAAACATGTTTTTTTCAAAACACACCAGCTAGTGCTTCTTCAGCAGACTTTTGCACTAAAATCCATTCCTCAAAAGAGCAAACAGATTTTTTTATATTTAATTTTGAAATCTGACATGGGGCTAGACATATTGTCAGTTTCCCAGGTTCCCCCAGTCATGTGACTTGTGCCAGCATTTTAGGATGGAACTGCTTTGTGGCAGTCTGTTACATAATTTAACTGAATGTGTCTCAGTGGGACTTGGCTTTTACAATTGAGTGTTGTTCTTAAGCTCCCCATAGATGCAAAGATCTTTCTCTGCCGAAC
Source organism: Xenopus borealis (assembly GCA_024363595.1). NCBI lineage: Eukaryota > Metazoa > Chordata > Amphibia > Anura > Pipidae > Xenopus > Xenopus borealis. The sequence goes on from CM044445.1 coordinate 23,353,731, forward strand.
GACCGATCTTAGTGAAATCCATCCAAGCTGTCAAATTATTGTGCGGTTAGTGGGATTTGAACGATCGTACATCTTATGATTTTTCGTCCGACAACGGTCTCAAAATTGATCGCCCATGTTAAAAAATCTTTATTGGTCCCCGTGCAATCTATATATGTTTGCAGGACCAAGCAGGCAGATTTAGATTATGGACACATCGTAGGCAGCCATCTTGTGTCATTTTGCTTGGTCATGTGCTTTCAGAAAGAACCAGCACATTAGAATGGAACTGCTTTCTGACATGCTGTTGTTCTCCTACTCAATGTAACTGAATGTGTCACAGTGGGACCTGGATTTCTACTATGGAGTGCTGTTCTTCTATCTACCAGGCAGCTGTTATCTTGTGTTAGGGAGCTGCTATCTGATTACCTTCCCGTTGTTCTTTTGTTAGGCTGCTGGGGTGGGGGGAGAAAGGGAGGGACTGATATAATCCCAACTTGCACTACAGCAGTAAAGAGTGACTGAAGTTTATCAGAGCACAAGTCACATGACTGGGGCCACCTGGCTAATTGACAATATTCTAACCCCATGTCAGATTTCAAAATGCTCTTTTTGAAAAATGCAGAATTCTGCTCGAGCAACACTATTAACAGATGTGTTTTGAAAAAAAAATGATTTCCCATGACAGTATCCCTTTAAGAAGGAAAGTCATGAAATAAAAATTAATATCTGCCCAAATTAGATTGATGGTACCATTGTGACTAGATCACACTTTCACACCTTTGATTTTCAGCTAATACCTACCTGAATAGTTCAATGGAACCATTTTGATTGTATGTATTACTGTACAAGGTTTAAACACTTAAACTGAAGAAGATTTTGATTATTGATTACACTGACCTTTGCCACACTGTCCTGGGCTTCTCTAGTCACAATTTTTGTCTGCTAGCTTCTCCTGGCCCTACTCAAATGGTTTAGACAATAATGCATTCATTTTTAGCAAAACATTTAATTGTTTACAATAGTATATAGAGTATCCAGAGTCTTATACCGAGTGCAGAATTCTGTGGATTTTGAATTTAATCTGCTTTATTTTATACCTAATTGCATTACACTAAAGAATGGGAAATACCCATTAGAGCAGTCGTTGTCGTTTTTGGTTCAAGCTCCTCATAACTTTCCAGTCTATGGCCAAGGCTCTTGTTGAATGTCCAACATTTGGTTAGGGCCTCCCTTATCTTATAAGTATGTTATGGAAGTATGTAAAAATAAAACTTCAAGCATGTTTTCAAGAATATCTGGCACAGCAAATATATGGTTTCTGTGATCTATTGGTCAGAAGCTCAAGTTCTATTGGTTTATCCTGATCTACAGTTTGAGCACCTCTTTATCACTACCGTATTAAATGCACATTCCCTGTCACGTGATCCCTTTTATTATATATACCTCATCAACTTCTTCTATTTATTCCTAGGACTGCAAGGCGATGCAAGAAGTAAAAGTTCACACTTTGCCCTAGCTTTTGTTATGAACACCACCCAAGAGATAACGTTCAAGAATTAATGTTGAAGGCCCTCCAACCAGGTGAATCAAGATAACTTGTATTTTAACATGTACTACCCTTGTCACTGGGGGGACAGATGTTATCATCAACTGTTAATCTTTTTAACAAGTATGCTATTGTCCTTATTATAATATCGTGATAAGTATAGAGATATTGAAACAGCAAAATACGAGGCTGAAAGACATAGCAAGCTTTTTTATTTACTGATTCTGTTTAAGTATTAATCTGGCAATGTTTGTTAGACCTACAGAACACATCTCATAATACAATTTAACAAGTATGCATATGTATGGACCTGTAACCAGTTCATACACTCACAAGGTTATATGTCAGGAAAATACTACAGTGCAATATGGTACAACCCATATCCAAATCTGCATTGCCGGCGTTTCAGTTGCTGCTTTCACTTTATGAATCATCCTTGTCATCTTCACCCTCCGCTCCCTGTAGCTTTTGCCTGGCAAATTCCTCTATCACAACATCCTCAATGCTGCAGAGTAAGCCACAAGAAGATTAGGTATAGCAACAGATATTAAACAAGAAGGGGTGAAAGAATGCCATAGCTGATCTATCCAAAAACTTCTTATAGTACTATCTTTCAGTTATATAACAGAGATAATAACAGAGATATTGGTATGTTTGGATACTTGAGATAAAGAAGAGATATTTTAGGATTCATGTATCTTTATAGCACTTATTTTATTTGTTGTAGTATGGGGTGCCAAGCAGTGGTGAGGCTCTGTCTCTATTTCGTTCCCTAGTAAAGACACTGTATAGAACTGCAGTAGGGGGGAGGCACACTGGGTGAGGTTTATAATGTACAAAATAGTATCCATCATGAGTAAAGCATGACCTTGGAGTTAACATTTAAAAAAAAAAATCATTTTACTTACTTTGTTTGGTCTGTAGGTTCCATGTGTCCAAATGTCGCAGCATCAACAAATGGGGACAATATATCAGTACTTCTATTGTCTCGTCTTAGTGATACACAAAAAGATCCCAAAAAGTATTATAGCTAGAGTACTTGAGACAAGCCTGTGAGGTAAGCCATATGTACTATGTACAGTATAACAACTGGTTTGGGGATTGGGCTGGTTTGAAAGTGTAATCTGCTAATGCACCATGTTGGCCAGTGCACAGTGCATAGGTAAACGTTATTGTTATTTTTTAGTAGACTTAAGATATGATGATTCAAATTATGGAATAAAATCCAGGTCCCAAGCATTCTGCATAACAGGTTCCATACTGTCAGGATTGCGCCGCCCGGAGGCTTACCTTTAGCTCCGGGCAGCGCGTCCTGTCCCACTGGCGTCGCATCCTTTAGCCCATAGCCGCCACGTGGATAGCGGCGCCGGGTAGTGTCGTGCCTGACGTGATGACATCACTGTGCCTGGTTTTCGGCGCCAAATTCAACACAATGATAGGACCTTCATGCTATTGTTCCTGGGTGTACATTTGTTCCTGTTTTCTGTATATTTGACCATTGCCTGGACTTTGTATTACTTTTTGCCTGCTATTACACCTTTTTCCTGGACTTTGACCTGTCTCTGCCTGATTCTTGCCTGTGCTGCGCTATTGGACCCTTAACCCCTAAGCTTCTTCCTTGGTCCCTACTACTCCCTAGGGTGCCTACTAGGCCTACCCTGACACATACCTGTAGTTGGATTTATATTGCCACTAGCAAAGTACAGATATGCATATGCTCCACAGGAGGATTGTCCAGCTTGATATTTTTATAAACCATAATGTGGTATAATTCAGAACGTGTTCAATTCCAACAATTAAAGCCTATTCATAAGCCTTATTTATATAAAGTAATGTGATGCAGTTTCCATATTACTATTTGTTGGATTGAATGGAGATACCCAGCCAGATCCAGGGAACATAAGCACCACAAAAATATTTTATGCTGAAAAAGACTGTGGGCATACTGAATCTATATTCTCTGAAAAAAAGGGGATAACTTGTCTGCCATGAGTAATGCATTAGATAAAGTAAGCCATTTCAATATACTCACCCGGTGATGGTTTGGGATGCATCAGGGTAAATGGCAGCTCCACCGACACATCACTTAAGAGTAAAAACATATTGAATACTTAGAAGCTACATTTTATTATACCAGGTACAAATGTAGATAACTCCTTGACCTTTGTCCTGTCGTGTCATATATCTCGTTCAACAGCAATCATGTTTACAAATTACTTTAGAATTATCAAAAGTGTTTCATGAAATTTGCTTAGAATTCAATTTTATTTTATTAGGTGAAAAACAACCCCCCCTTAATGTTTTCACTTTTAGAATCAAAAGAAGCTGACAATGAAGAGTATAAATATATTTAAAGAGTACAAAATTAATCTGTCATGTGCAGCCAGAACATTTTATTTCAGTGTATGGGTTGTTATTGATACTGAGCTGAATTCATAACTGTAATATATAGCGCTGCCTGGTTTGCAAAGTTGTTAGCTATATTAAGTAAATTAGATCCTTGATATTACTATAATATACTAATTTTATTCATGTGCTCACAAACCTTTCTCTATCTTCACTACAGACTTCTGTGTATAGTTAACTCTGTGTACATTATTCCCCCCATGTATCTGTTTTAATATAAAAGCAAGTTCATGGTTATCCTTTGCACCAGTAATATGCTAACGTATTCTCCTGTAATTACCTTGAAGTCAGGTCTCCCAGAATTCTGTAAAGACAAAGAGAAGATTTAAAGTGACTTGAATGGCTGTGAGAAACTGGGCAGTGATTAGAATTTGCCATCACCATTGCTGTCAGTGGGTAATGCTGTGAATGTATCAGGGCTGTAAACAAATAATATACTCATGGTGATGTTGAGTGTTTTAGAATAATAATCGTGCATCTCAAGCTACAGACAGTGCTTCTCGTTCTCAGTACTGGATGTAAATCCACACAACATGTTGGCTTGAGAACAGAAATTTCTGCAAAGCCCAAACAAATCTCACAATACATAATATGGTTAATATACAACTAGATCTTGTTTTTTACCATGTTTGTCCACTTTTGACAGTCAACATACCTGGAGGCCTTGCCAGTATTACTTTGCTTTTTAAGGATTATCAGAATAAATGATTTTGGGAAGTAATAAAAAGCATCTTTTAAAAAGAAGATACCAAAGAACAAACATAAGGAGAATTCTCATTACAGATGCAGTACCATCTTTAGAGAAATGAACCAAGAATTTTGATGACCAAATTCTCCTCTGGGAGGAGAATGTAGCAATCAAACTACTAGATACTCAACTTTTGTCTATTACAGAGTTGAAATCTTTGGCATGTGGGAAGCCCTACCATTGGTGGGAAAAAACTGTACTGCATATGTTATCGATACAAAAAGTCCCACAACTTGCAGTTTGTACATGTTTACATACATATATAAGTCCCACCCCTTGAGGTCTATACATGTTCACATATATAAATGCGGGCATTCCAGTTACGTACCCTCCTCTGGCCACAACCAGATTGACTCGAACTTTATAAGACACCAACATTCCTAGCACCTCTTTATCCATCCCTGGTCGTAGGCTAAGAGATGATTATGGGAAACAGATAAGGCAGATAAAGTATTCATTACGCAGTTCATTGCTATCTACAAAAAAATTATTTCTATAGTTTATTTCTAGCCTTGTACTTTGCACAGAAAATGCAGGCCTACATTCAAATGTATGCACAAGTCAGCATGCTTTCTTTGCACACACAAAAGAGGGAGACTGGTAGGCATAGGGTAGTCATTTAGCTGGCTATTTACAGTTGGAACCACTGGTAGATAAGGAATATGGTAAGTTATAGTTACATTGTAGATGATGCAAGGTTGGTGTCGCCGTGTTTCAGTTTTCCATCTAGGGCCAGACCACGTTTCTCCTTGTTGTTGGCCAGAAGCGGTGTCATTGAATATGACCCTGAGAAAGTGGCATTTGCTGCGACCGTCTCACTGATATAAAAAAAAAAGACCATGGGCCTGGCAGCTTGCAATATTAGAAGTCATAAAGGCACAAAAAGACTCAATTTTTTGGAGGTCCAGAAAGTCTAATCAATATCCTCATACTTTGGAACAGCATGTGGTGATATAAGTAACGTCACCAAGTGGTAATTATTTAAACTGAGCTTTGCTTTAATATTTAGACCTGGAGATTTTAGTACTACTTATAATAATGCCCATTACATGCACCCAGGCACTTTGAGACGTATTACGTGAGTCCTATGATTGTGCATATCTAGACATAGTTATAAATAAATATAGAGAGAGAGAGTTAGAAAGGGAACTATAACCACCACTAGGTGCAGACAGAGCAGCCATGTTACCCCACCCTGGGCCCGGATGCAAGCACTTAATGTAGAAATTTTTCCTTCAATGTGTCCTAAAGCTATACAATGGAGTGCTGGGATAATGTAGACAGTATGTTATATTAGTCACATCTACGTGCACCCAACTGGCTTTCATATAGCTGTGATTCTTATAAGAGAGGTTAATTAGATTGGATCCTGAATCTTATTATTCTTTCTTGCCTTATCTTGTGTACTTACTTTATCTCCTCACAGCAGACAATTTTGGTGTACTTGTCCAGTGAATAAAGAACCACATCTGTCAACTGCTCCACTGCAACAATGCAAAAGAATAAATATTGTTTTTTATAAAATTTTAACATAATATCATTCTACTTAATGCTTATACAGATTACTGTCTGAGATAAGTAACCTCACACACACCCACATATTTCTTACCAGTCTATTATCAGCGTGACTGTAAATGTGTGACACCTTAAAATCTTGGCTTCTATCCATTTGTTAGATGTATAGAGCAACAGTCTACATTTAAATATACTGGCCTGCACCTCTTGTATTTCCCTCAAGTGATCTGGTAACCCCATTGGAGAGGCCCCCGATTAGAAAGAGAAAATTACATTTAACCTCACAACAAATGTGCTTTCTGATTCCTACTATCCACAGAACTAATTAAGTATCCACTGACACTAATATCCACAGAATTTATCATAGGTGAAAACTGGCAAGCTATAAATCAGGCAGATTGAAAATGTTTGGTTTTCTGCAGACCCTCATTGTGAGATCATTGGCCCAATTGGATCATACGGATCTGGCCCACTTTGCTAGCGGTCAAATTGAAGAAAGTGTGTATTTTTTTCCCATGTAAGCAAGAGAGTAAGATTTGTATTTCTTCATCCTAAAATAAACTCAAAGTATGTCATAGCTACAGATTTTGTGTGTATATATATATATATATATATATAGTACACACCAATATGTATATGCAAAATTTGGCTAGACTAGTGCTTAAAAAAAGATGAATAAATTGGTCTCACCCACCTGATACTTTGATCTTTTTAACAATCTTGCTGGTGTTGTTGTTTATTTTTAATTTGATGCCAATGGGATCCCCATGATAATAAATCTGTGAATATACAAGGGGAGGAATGTCATAAGAAAAGAAAGAAATGCATTGCAAAATTTTTTGGAAAATATTTCTATTTAACCTTGAGTCCTCTTCTTCCTGTAAATGCTTTCCAGATAACTATACCCTTCTTTTAAAGTCCCAGTCCCTTCCAAATCCGTATTAGACTTTCCTTGGATGGAATTGAGCCAAATAAACATGAGTTCAACCATATTATTATTAACATGTATTTCTATAGCGCCAACTTGTTACCTTCCATGACTGTAGTAAGTAAGGTGTAGTTAAAATATGTCCATGATTATTTATTATACAAGATAATTGATATAAAGCTTATAAATAGTGACAGAGGTAAGATACTTGGAAATCACATATCACAAGTTGTGGTGTTAGAAGTGTGTATGTTAGGGTTGTCCATGACATAAGATTAAGGGTTATTTAAAGTTTACCTCTTTGTCCAGTGAGGCCTCCACCTGTAGTGGTTTGTCTGACATCATGAATTGGCGTGTTGTTTGGACACATGAGGCAGTTCCGGTGACTTCTGGAGCAAACTGCACTTTCCTAATTATGAGCTGAACGCTGTTCCTATATATAGCAGTAATACAAGGTAAGTAAATATCAGCAATGCACTGATCCCTAATTAAGAAATTACATTTTCACAAGCAATAAAACAGAGATTCTAAACATGTGCTTGGGTTGCAAAACCCAGGGGCACTCATTGAAGCCAAGCACAACATACTCTTCTGTCTATAACATCCACACTACAGGAGGAAACAAGTACTGTATGAGGTCTCTAACACACCTGCAAATGCAGGCAATGGTGTTGGAACTACAGTATAAACAAAGAATATGGTGTGTCTGGAGGTAAGGTACAGACAAGAATGAGGGAGAGAATAGTCAGAAACCAGACAAAAGTCAATCACAGGAAAGCAAAGACAAGTAGGAGGAAATGCATAGGCCAGGAGTTGGGAACTACAGACTAGGAGTGGAACATCATTAGATGCCAAGAGCCTCCAGTAGTAGTGTGCCTCTGATGATTAGGGGTTAGGATTGAATCTTTCCAGCTAAAGTTTCCTAGGCAGTGTTTTCTCACAGGAGAATTTAGATACCTTCACCAAGTATCGTGAGTTGAGTCATATGAGGTAGAGGAATTGTCAGGTGACCCACCCATATTATTGTTATTTAGCCATAAAAAGTATATTGGATGTGCCCCAGTAAGATGGGTGAATCTGTGTGAAGGGTTAAATTGCATATATGCCTTTTCCACAATAAGGTGCCTAGTGTAACCTGTGTCCTGCAATGGTAGCAACAAAAAGGGCATGTGAACTCTTACTTTCTGGATATTTTCTCTTCCACATTATCTGCCCAGAAACCCTTCACCTCAAAATCAACTCCACATTTCTGCAAAGGAAAAATGCTTTATGAGAAAAGGGAACAATTGTAACAATTAATTCATTCAATGTGCAATTGCACCAGGGCCCCCACCCCCTTGGGGCCCATCGGAGCCACGATAATGGTTATGACAGGCGGTTATCTGGGGGGGGACGTTTTACGGTACACATGCCATCAACACTCCAGCATGTGATTTATAGAGGTAAGGGCCCAACGGGGGGGCCCAGGTGCCCATCCTGTACCGGGGCCCACCAGGGAGTAGTTACTCCACTGAAAGGAGTAGAAGATTTCTAATTACAAGCTCAAGTAACAAATATTGGGGATGTCAGTTTGCAAGGCACCCCAGTCACCAAAATCATTAATGTTGTGCTTCTTCTTTAAAAGACTAACTTTGCTGTAGAGTCAAGTAGTGACATTGATCCTGTGTTTGCAGTTGTCCCGTGCAGTAGCATGGGCACATGTACCAAATTAGCAATTGGTCCCCCTCCAACAATGTTTTACTTGCCTTGCCTTTAAAAGGGAAACAAAACAGGTTTCTATTTATTTTAATTTGTATTAGTAACCCTATGTAAATACAAATGAAGCCAGTGTAAATGCCGAAAGCTGCTGTGCAAGGCAACATCACATCCTCCCGGCAAAGGTAAAATATGTTTAAAAGGGGTAAACATATACAAATGTATTTGTGATTTCAGTGCATGGGAAGTCATATAGCTGTCCATACATGGGTCTGCTGAAATATCATTATTACCATAGACAGGCAGTGTCAGACTGGGGCCTTCTTGGCCCACTGGGGTTGCAATCTGAAGAGCCTCCCTTGCAACCATAGGGGCATTATGTCCTCTCCCGCCTGCACAGCAATGCATGCCTTATACCTCCTTTATGCTTCTTTGTACTGCTGAGAACAGGCAGCTGTAAATAGGTGGGTGAGCGTTGGCAGTGGAGTAACTACCAGGGGAGGCAATTGGGCCAGGCCCCTCAAACCTGCAAGGCCCTCCAGCAGATTGCGCCACTGCAGATGGCTGGAGTCTGCTGCAGCACAATAGAACTTCCACACCTAATTCCGTTACTGAGCGTTGGCAGCATCCACAGTGAGTGGGTCTGGGCTGGCAGGATCCATAGAAGCTGAGGCCCACAGGGGTTTTTCCAAGGATCTCACCGACCTAGTCCGACCCTGTAGACTGGCTCATTTTGGGGATATCCAACTAATCAGGCATCAAGCTGATTGGCTGGATGTTGGCCACATACATATGGAGGGGTCATTCAGATCACAGAACAGAAGTGATCTAGTTCTGGATTGATCACTGAACTGATACATTTGCTGAATGGAGACAAACAGCTTTTTGGGGTGCTTATTTAGACTCTATTTAATAGTTACATTGCTCATTTCAAGCTATAACAGTATGTTTCTTACTGTGCATTTATTGTAGTAATTATAGTTTAGTGTTCACCATGAGAATGAGTTTTATTCTTAGTGCACCCATAACTAACCTTCCCAGTATCCTCTGGTCCTGGCTGAAGTGTCACTGAGCATGGCAAATCTGTGGTCATCTATAAAAAAGAGTAGGACTTCAGGGAAACTGATTTGGTCATTGCACAACTACTTCTCCCTTATTAATTCTACCTATACAGGCTACTCACATTAAAACAGAAGGGAAATGCATTCTCTCCCAGCTTTTTAGATAACTTTTCCTGTAGTGGTGTGAGGGGCTTTTTATCTTCAGGCAGTGGGGGGTACACCTGACAATGCTGAAAGTACAGTTCCTTCTTAAAGCTCAAGCCAATGAGCTCATGGTCATCTCGTCCATAACGGAAAGTACACGCAAGGGTCACAAAGACTGTAGAGGAAAGAAAGGAAACCAGCAAACTTAGATTGTATACTGGGCAGGGAACTCCTTCCTCTTGTCTCTTAACAACGAGCATTAAATCTTGATTGTGATTGTATTTTTGTATTTATATTCTGTTATTGTATTGTTTCCCACCAGTTCTATAAATGCATTATTTAGAAAGTGCTATAAAAGTACAAAGTCTTTTTAAAGGGGTTGTTCAGTGTTGAGTTAACTTTTAGTATGATGTAGAGAGTGATATTCTGAGACAATCTGCAATTGGTTTTCCAATTTGGCTCTCCAATTTGTAATTTCAGCAATCTGGTTGCTAGGGTCCAAATTACCCTAGTAAACATGAAATATATTAAAATAAGAGACTGGAATATGAATAGGAAAGAACCTGAATAAAAAGCTGAGTAATAAAAAAATCCCGATAATAATGCTTTTTCAGTTTTACATAGCATTTGCTTTCAGATGGGTCAGTGGCTCCCATTTAAAAACTGGAAAGAGTCAAAAGAAAACAGCAAATAATAAAAAAAGTATACAAAATAAATAATGAAGACAGCGTACATCATTATCTGCTACAGTGCTTTTCTGTAAAAAAAAAAAAAAGTGAATGCACCTATATAGGAAAATATGGCCCTGTCCGTAGAACACAACATATTCATAGTGTAGCTTATCTATTTTACCTTTCTTGTCCTTTTGATATTCAGGGTCAATTACGATCATTCCATCTGCAAAAGATGAGGTTTGAAAATATAGTGCAGGGAAGGCAACACAGCTACATTTATGTATTCATTGCAATTAAATCATAGGACACCCCAAAATAACTAAGTTATAGCTAAGAAAGTTATAACAAAGCAACAAAGGGCTGGAAATAGGGTTCGACAGAAAAGTCACATGCCTTGGGTGCAAAGGTGGAGGGGTGTCAGTGAGGTACCTCTTCTGCTGCCTTCCCCTAGTTCGGACCACATCCTGCATGCGCTCTTCCGCATACCAATGCAGTAAAGCATTTTGGCCTACATCGTTTAACAAATGTCATAATGGGGCATTATGCTGACGTACTGACCTACAGGTTCAACGTGGTCCACATGGTCCACATAGTCCCGCTTGGCAAGATAGATGGCCAGCTGTAAAAAGAGAAATATAGAGAAATATAGCATGCCGCGTTATTATTGGGTGGGGCATATTATTGCCAAGACATACAGGTATGAGATCCCTTATCCAGAAAACCAGAAAGCTCCAAATTACAGAAAGGCAGATCTAATTTTTAACATTGATTTCCTTTTTCAATGTTATAAAGAAATAGTGCCTTGTACTGGATGTGATCCAAACTTAGATATAATTGAGTTTATTTAATGCTTATATTAATTTTAAGCAGACATTGAATGGAGATCCAAGTTACGCAAAGATCCCTTATCTGGAAAACCCCAGGTCCCGAGCATTCTGGATAATAGGCCCCATAGAGTTTGGGATTACATAGACTTTTGTCAGAGAGCACAAATTTAATTCATATTGCAAAGGTTAGTTTTGAAATCACCCTATCCAATGTCTTTATCATCTACGGGACATGAGAGTCACTAACGAGGTTCATCGTCAGGGGGTTGGAGGTTGGTAAAGGAAGACCACTGGCAAATGTGCAGCTGAAATGTACAAATACTATATCCTCTTATCTAAAGATGGGGATTAAATCCACACGTATTCTCTAAAGATTACAATTAAACTTGTGATTTAATCACCATTAATATGATCAGTTTACAATCTGCTCTTATTAGAGACACCTGGCATAGAAGCTGTATGTGTTAAGAACTGCATTCTTACCTTCCCATCGCCGCTGGACTTTTTAAATACTCTGAAAAATTAAGAAAAGTTATTCCTGGGGGTTGTGGTTTCCTGCAAGCAAGGTTTATAACTATGTAGCATAAAATGTTGTTTGCTCAGTAATAGACTTGAAAGATGCCAGTAGCAGAAGTGCTAGACAAGGAAATACATTATTTTAGCAAGGTATCAAAGGGCACAGGGTACATACATAAAAACAGACTACATATTACAGCAGGCAATCAGGAACTTAGTAGTATTGAGTAAGCATGAATAAAGAGGATAGAGATAATATATTTATCTGAGAAACTGCATAAAATGTGCTGAAATCAAATGAGCAAAGAAAAACAGGCCCCTTAGGCCCACCTTCAAATACAGGGCCTATAGAAATACCCTGAAAAATACTTTTAAGTAGCTGTTCGGGGTTGGCTACACATGATGCCTTGATTGCAGACTTGTGTTTTGGACATGATACTAAGGTAGAAAAACTTGTTTACGATCTAAGCAAGTGAGTATGGACTATGGCCCTTGATGGAAAAGTGTAGAAGGACAAAATAGTAACAGGTGCACAAGAATAAACAATGAAAACAAATAAAAGAACAGGAACTGTTTCCATTGACATTCTGATTTTAGACTGCCTTGTACTGATGAGAAACATCAAAACACACATACATACAGACAAACATATACATAAGCAAACCCAGAAAGACAAATGGGTACCTAATAGACAGCACATATGTGCCTGTAATTTAAGGACAGTGTCAGTCACCAATAAAAATCTTATCACTATGCAATGGTGAAAATAAATATTTTCCAAACTACTTTGCTCTTGTTTTTTTCTGCAGAAAATACTAAGGAGGTTAATGCACTGTTCACTATTATAAGGCTGTGCAAAATATAGAAGGGTTCTAGCTGGACAGCTTTGTCCTAAAGTAAGTGCCAGAGGACAGTTTTGCATCAGTGCATACTTACTTGGAACTTTCTGCCATGTTTACTGCTGCAACCTGTATTTAAAAAAATTGAATAATTCATGTAGGCACCATTCAAATATGAATATGTAAATAAATATGGGGAATGACAGATCGAGTAGTTAGCACATGCGATAAACAAAGATTTTTCTTTTGAAAAAGGGAAGCACTACATCTTTTTGCAAGATTAAGATCAGGCTCAATTGTTAGTTTTTGTAATTTCTTTATCCTGACAGAGCAAACAGGGAAGTAATGCAGAGCTACGCACACCACAGTTGCACTCACTGTTGGTCATTTATAAACACTGGGCACATTTGCACCTGGGCAATAACCCATTGCAACCAATTAGTAGGATGGAAGGATATATTCAAGTTATACCTATATTGGAATGCAGGATCATGTTTGAACACAAAAAACCTTAACAAATCAACATTTGCTCTCTATGGTGTCCATCTTGGAGCACCCACAGCTGTGTGTTTGTTCATAAATAAAACTCCTTTAGTGTGATTCAGAGAGTTCATGTCATGTCATCTTTGACACTTGGTAGCCCAGCATGAGTTTACTTCTATAGGGGAAGGTCAGACCTTCTGCTCCTTAACACAGAAGTCATACTAGCACATGGGGAAAATGCCACACCAACACCATTGGCAGCCTGTGGTTTACCAGACCTGGAGCAAACCTTGCCCCATTTATTCTATTACTCTACTGGTAGTTTATTGTCTTTAATACTCAACAACAGCTTAAAGAAACAGAAGAACATTCTGCCTTAATTGCTGTTATATTTGCAATATTACCTGAACCAAAACCCTTTCTACTGGTGTTTCTTTTATTTAAGTATTTACTTGTGTGTGCAGCCAAGGGTGTGTGTGTGTGTTACAATAACATGTTTGGGATTCAGTCATGCCTGTGTACTAAATAGTTTTCAGTTTTAGTTTAGATATGTGCCAAGAACAGGTGGGAGTGTTGCTGTCACATAATGACTAATATGTGGGATTTTCTGTAGATAACATCATTACCAGTAACAACCCACGAGCTTCACTGGGATTCACCTGCCTCTGGCAAGGCTCTGCCTTTGGCTCTCTGGGCTTGATAAAACATTAAATACAAAATAGGGATCATGTAGAAAAGTAAAACATTCTGTTTCCTAGAATAAATTGCCATTGCATGCAGTTATTACAGTTTTTTTAATAAACCACAATTGCTCACCAGCACTGTGTTACATCCTGTCTAGTGATTTTATGGTATATACACCCAGAGGAGGGTTTCCAACCACTGGCCCCTTTTTATGTTGCACAGGCTTATTCTTATTGAAATTTAGGGATATGCTGAAGAGAATTTTAAAAATTATATGCATGTATTAAGGGGGGCCTTCATATTCTCTGTATTTATGTAGTGCTCTTTCCTGTGCCCTCAGCTCCACGGTCAGATTTAGCTGCAAGTGTCCAGTGGAAGTCATTGTTTATTAAATATAAGCACCTGCAGGCTAAAACCTGCGTGCTAGGCACAGTCATTCAGTTGCCTATATAGAAATACAGCACTGTCAATAATGCTTGCACTGTTCTATATGCTGTTGCATTTAGCATTCACAGTCTATAGTACCAGCTTACTTGTTTTGCCATGCCCTCATTCACCTTTGCATACACACTCCACTTTCAATAATTCCTAGTTTTAACTCAATGTACGTCTGTCTCCATATAGAATGTAGTTCTGACTCAATTCAGGTTACAAGAGCGTATTATTCAGGCTGCACCATCATAAAGTTATCAGAGAGGGCTATAGGCATCATTTGTAGAAATGGTAAATTGCATAAGTGCATTTGTCATCAATTCTTGTTTTTATTTATAAGTAATAAAAGTAATGGCTGTATTTATAAATAAGCCCCTGCATGCCTTATGTTTACTTTTTCAATTATTATATAGATATTATTCTCCTACATTTCTGTCTGTTTTTCCAGTATTATTAGAGTCTACATGGGCACTATATAACCAGCAACACACAAAGTTATTCCGAGGCATGTCCAGCATATTCCCATAAGCTGATTCATATAAGAGAAATGCTAAAATATAGGATATTATATATGCATATCTATAGCAGTAGAGAAAGAACTAGAACAAGTGCTAAGACTAATGTTAACTGAAGGTCCTGTACATTGTAAACTTGCACAAAGATGTTCTCATTAAGAATCAAGGTAAAATACATGTATACTTAAAATCATACAGCCTTGCCTCCCCATGGCAATATATGACATGTAGTGACATTTATTTTTTCCTTATAGAGAAATACATGCAAAAAATACAAAAAGCATGCAATATACTTACAGAACTTTTACCTGTAACAGTCCTGTTGGATTTCAGTTGCACTGACGGTTTTGGTGACCCTTGTCCCTGCCGTTTATATATGCCTGACCCCCCAATTCATGAAAAAATAGACAGGAGAGAAATCCTAAATCCTATTAGGGAGGGAGGGGGAGGCAGCAGTAGCAGTGACTTATAATTAGCTGTCTGAAGAAGCTTAGGTTAAAGAAAAGGCTTCAAGTGGATTACAGGATGAGGGAGCAAGGTACATAGGTCTTAACTTTCTGACATTACTGCTCAGGAGGTGACAGACTCTGCATTCCCATTGCCAGGGGCATCTGGCTCCAAAAGAAAGAGTTTGTGCACGTGTGCAGATTGTCTGCCCTACAATATATACATTTAGCGTCAGTTTCCTTGCAAAAAGGAATTCTTTTTATTATTTGAGATCTTCATTTATAAAGTGCCAACATTATAATAATTACCCTTGCTCTTCTGCCTCTTTATAGCTTTCAAACAGGAGGGGGTATTAAAAAAACCTTGATGCTCTGTAAGGCTACAAATGTATTGTTATTGCTACTTTTTATTACTCGTCTTTCTATTCAGGCCCTCTCCTATTCATACACCAGTATCTTATTCAAATCATGTCATGGTTGCTAGGGTAATCTGGAATCTAGCTACCAGATTGCATAAATTGTAAACTGGAAAGCTGCTGAATAAAAAGCTGAATAACTCAGAAACCACAAATAAAAAGAAATGAAACCCAATTGCAAATTGCAATTGCAGAATGTCATTCTCTACATCATATTACATTTTAATTTAATGGGGAAAAATCACTTTGAGGCTAGTCTTGTACATTTCCTCAGATTTGTATCCCTTTCGTATGCTAGCATTGGGAGCTGTTGAAGGACAAGACATCTGGTAGACAAGGTTATATAACATGGAAGTGTTATTGGATAATGTGGATTATGTGCCACTTATTATGGTTGCATAG
Source organism: Xenopus borealis (assembly GCA_024363595.1). Classification (NCBI taxonomy): domain Eukaryota; kingdom Metazoa; phylum Chordata; class Amphibia; order Anura; family Pipidae; genus Xenopus; species Xenopus borealis. The sequence continues at coordinate 23,369,990 of CM044445.1, forward strand.
GCACCACACACAATCTGCCTCTTTGCCTGGGCCATAGCATGCTCCTAATTCCACTAGTCTATCAGGGGAAAACTGGGCTTGCCAAATTATACCTTCTGTCCACGGCCAAAATGGGTAAAGTCCAACCCTTGCCCTTAATTACCCTAGTCTATCAATGGTAAACTGGGCTTGCCACATGAAACCTCCTGCCCACCTGCCAATTGCCTTAGGTCAGGGTTACCTGGGCTTACCCTGCTACATGTCTAGAAGAGAACAGCTACAAGATGAACAATTGACCTCCAATAATGTTTTTGTAGAAATTCCTTAGAATTAAATAACGTGGAGTTTTGAAACTTGAAGTTATCAAACCATATGGGGTTCAGATTCCCTGAGAAGGAGGGATGTATAGAAAAACTGGCAGCTTCTACAGCAAACTGTAGTAAAAACAGAATGCAATGGGTTGCATATGAAAAAAGCTAGCTGGGGAGCAATACATTTTTCCAAAATCTAAATTTAAATGTAAATGTTGAATGTTGGTGTCTCTGGTGTTTGAGTCTGGCAGCTCAGTAATTAAGGTGCAGACCGTTACAATTTTCCAACATTTAATTGATACTTTTCATAGCAACATCTCTGGAGTATTAGCAACTATTGTATCAATTCTAACAGCTGCCTGTAATGAAACCCAGAGATTCTGCTCAGCAGGGACAAAGACAAGAAATGTATCCATTAAATGTATCAGTTTAGAACAGCTGGGGGGGGTTGGCAAACCCCCTCCCAGAGCTGCTTTAGAAGGTGAAAAATGACACTTTACGCTTCAATATTAGGAAAACGGTTACAAATAGAAAATAGACAGTAATTGGAAAAAGTCGTTATTTCTGGAGATCTATCTGAAAACAACTAGTTGTTTGAAGGTGGGCAACCCCTTTAAGTCCTCTCCTATTCATATCCCAGTCTCTTACGCAAATTCATACATGGTTGCTAGGGTAATTACTGCGATTACTGTATTGCATACTCTAGATGAGGTCTTAGCAGGGACCTATAAAGAGGCAAAATTATGTTTTCATCCCTTGAGTTAATGCTCTTTTTTATGCAAGACAGAACTTTATTTTCTTAAGTGGCCACAGAATGACACTTCCTGGAATTAGATAACTTGTTATCTACAAAAACCCCTAGATCCTTAAGGAAACTCCCAACATACTTGTAAGAAATCCTTACCCTGGTGGCCTAGCGTTGCGGCGGGGATGCCCGCCGCGCCATTGGCAGGGACACCCGCTACGCCGCTTCCTTCCCCTTCGGCAGCCTCCCTCTTAGCGTGCGCGCGGCGCGCACTCACTGTATTTATAGGCTCCGTAACCTGACCTGTGCCTGATTCCTGACTACTGATTCTGCCTTATCCTATCTGATTGATTACCCGGTTTGACCCTTTGCCTGCCTGACAACTCCTAGCAATCTGCCCGTCTCGACCCAGCCTGTTTGACCACGAACCTGCCTATCCCTGTCTGTACCGTGACCATCGGCCTTAAAGACTTTTACTACAGTCGTGCCCCATTGCCAGCCAGAACTCTTGTCCTGCACCTCTCGTTTAAGTCCAGGTGGCATCTGAGTAGCTGAGGGCTCCTCCCGAAGCCAAAGGCGGTCACACTACTGGTGAAGCACGAGCCGAGACCAGGGTGTTTGGCGTTTGTTCTGGTATTGGGTGCCGACCGTGACAATACTGCAATTTAGTGTATAACTTGCATTTAAATTATTTTTGCCAAAGGGCATAACCTTGCATTTTTCAACAATGAACCTTAATTTCCAGTGTGCTGCCCAGTTTTGTGGCTACAGCTTTTTTAGTATGCAAGGAAAGGGGGTCGGCATGGGTTTGGGATATTAGATCAATAAAGCGTGAAGGACATAGCCTTGCTCAACCCCATAAGCTGAAGTAATGAGAGGAGGAAGCTGATCACACTCATTTAGCCAGAAGGTCCAAGGTTTTCAGATGATAGACAAAACATTCCTTTTTTTATGTTTCTAAGTGTAAGTAGACAGGTCACACAGGAAATGACACGATTTTGCCAACGTGAAAGCATAAATTGCACACAAATTAATAATACTTTATTGTGGAGAAAAAGTGTTGGATTGCGTGGGAATTTTTTTTATTTTGCACTTGATTCATAAATTAGCCCCTTATCTGTAATGTTTTTTACTCTCTATTTCAATTGTTTTCTTTTTTACCATTTTATATAATGATTTCATGATTTCTGTCTTTGCTGGCCTTGTTCTATGGGCTCTTTTAGCGCCTTGTTCCCTCGGTTTTGGCTCTTCAATTTTCCCCCTGAGAGATATCACTACATAATGTCATAATAAATTTGCTTTTTGCCTGGCGCTTTCATTCTTCTATAGAAGCCACAGTTCTGTGGGTGATGAGACACAATTTCCTTCCTACTCACTCTGCTTCACTAGTTTCTCTGCAACAGCTCACACAGCACAAACTGAGGACCCTGCAGCTCTCAGTATCAGCAGGTGAGCCTACTTAAGCCCCCAGGGGTTCACTTACAACTTACTTACAGAGCTAGTTCATCCAGTTATATGAGCATTTATTCACATGACTTTTAATCATTTATGCCAGCGGTTTCCAGTCTTAAGCAGCCCTTTTAGGGGGCACAACACAATAGATGGGATCATAGCTTCAAAATCAGGAAATGAGGGTTTTGTATCCTAATTTTGCTTTTAGAGATACTAAACTGAACCAAAGAGAATATAATCATGGTTTCATATGTACCTGATCTTGTTACAAGGGAAGAGGGACCTAAATACATGGGTGGGGGCACGCAGGCTTCAACCAAAAAAGTCTGAAAATTTAGATCATCGGTATAGTTAGTATGGAAATGTTCCAGTAAGCCATTAAAGTTAAAGTAATGCAATAATACTAAGGACTAGGGTCATTTGTTGAATGTGATTTACCTGCATCATTAAGCAGTGGTAATATAGCATATGCCTTGGTGCAACATATATATAATATGATGTAGAGGCATATAGAAAGACAATGTGATTACTCTAAGTTTAAGTTAAAAAGGCACAAGAATGCACTTGTATTAATATAGAGTTTAAGAGTATTGGAACAAAAAGAATTGTTTCATTGTATCAGGATCAGTGATACTATTAGCAACACTCACTCTTTATACTGTCACTGTTAAAATAACTCCTTCACTTCAGGTAAATGTCACCCTTTGTAAGTATAGCTTTGGCTTGTCTTTTAATAGGTAGTATGTTGAGGGAGCTCTTGTAGGGCTTTATTAAGTACTAGCTGTTTTCATATAGGTAGCTCCCTCCAATCTTCTGATGAGTTTGCATAAAAATTCTATGCATAAAGCAATTATCATTGCTACTGCAACTGAGCTTAACATTGTTAGGTCTTGGAGCTATAAATTCCAGGCTATACTTTATCTGCCACTGTCAAGGTATCATAGTTAGAGCTGTATTAGTAGCCAGCATTGCCCTAGGTTTGTAGGCCTTCCATCCCCAATCTTTCCCAATTGGTGCCTGTGTAGCATAGTTTTTAACAATGTTAGTTCTCCAGCCTCCAAAGTGACAATTTGCATCTACCACAGAGGTAAGCATTTTGGATCTGTTGTTCCAAATCTGCATACATATGGCAGACTGTGCACTGGGTCAGACCTTCAATCTTGCTAGCACTCATTATCCCAGTTACAGATCAAAAAAAAAATAGCAGTGGGGCAAATTTTGCTTAAAGTCTGGCACTGCAGGATTTTTTAACTGTAGGCAATTTTAACTGTAGCTGTGAATGCTGCACTACAAGCATATTATGGGGGAATAAGATTCTGGCATCTAAAGTACATTACATGAAGAGACTGTGAGGTACTGAAATGACATACAAATGAGCAGTAGGTACTGATCTCCCAAGAACATAATATAGAGAAGGCACCACAAGCACTATAAAGAACATTATATAGTAAGAAGCAGAGGTACTGACAAACCAAACACATATGTAGGCAGCAATGGACTATGGCACCATGAGTAGTAAGATGCAGAGAATACTGGCAGGTAGTGATGGGCGAATCTATCCCGTTTCGCTTTGCCGAAAATTCGAGAATTTCCAGCAAAATTCGCAGCACGAGTTGCAGCACAATTTTTTATGCGCGTCGCTTTCGACGTGTGTCACGTCATTTTTGGCGCACAACTCATTTTTTTTTTATGCCAGCGAATTTTCCGCAGGTGAATTTTCTCTGGCGCTTCGCAAATTTATTCTCCAGTGGCGAATCGCGGGAATTCACAGCGAATTCGTGCCTGCCGAAAAAATTCACCCATCACTACTGGCAGGCCAAGCACAATATACAATAAAACAAAATGGGTATAAGTAGAAGAATGCATTATATAATAGGAATCAGTGAGCACAGACAATGCAAGCCACTCCAAGTTCTAGCACCTCCCCATGCACTGGCTAATTCTATTGCTCTGCCAAAATTCCAGGTATGAGGAGCTGTAGGCCTGGAGCATTGTGTAACCTGAAGTAGGCAAAATCATGCAGTGACTGCTATAGTAATGTTAAAAATTCTAATATCTCTCACTACATGGATCCCTTTTCTGCTAGATAGAAAGCAATGTTATATTATAATGGGACAGTTGTACAAATGCTCCAATTCCATTGCATCAGCATAATAATTATATATATATATATATATATATATATATATATATATAAACATAATATTTCAAATCTAGTTTAAAAAAAAGACACAGCTAGCCTTTTGGGCTAAGTAAAACCTGTCTAACTTCTAGCTGATACAAAGGAAGGAAAACAACCCCTTCTAAAGCTTCTCCAAGCAGGGCACACACAGGCAGAGCAGGGCACATACAGGCAGAGTATATCACACACAGGCAGAGTATGTCACACACAGGCAGAGCAGGGCACACAGGCAGAGTATGGCACAAGTCCATCAACTAAAAAGACCATTTCAGGCGATATTGCCAGCAAAACTGAAGGGTAGCTGCCTGTTTGGCCCTGCAAACCTAGGTAGATTGCACTGGGACCGATTTACACCTAGCCGATCAATTTTTATGACAGATGTTGGACGAAAAATCGCAGATCCCACTAACTGCACAATAATTTGACGGATTGGTCCGATTTCGCTAAAATCAGTCGTTCGGCAAATAAAAGTCTTTGCGTCTATGGGGACCATTAGATGTACTACATACAGTGACACAGTGCTGGTGCCCCGTTAGCATTTTGTATAAGTGTGAACAGGTGAACAATGTGGCCAGTTTCAGTCTGGGTCTCAGGTGTGAACAGTACAAGTCTTTAGGGGTGTGAACAATAGAGGTGTTACAAGTGTGAACAATGCAGGGGGATAATAGGCGTGAACAATAGCATTTATGTATATAAGTGAAAACTATGAGGGTGCTTGAGTTGGATGGATTTTGTTTTTCCAGACTAAAATGGAATCCTATATGTGCATTGAGACAAATGGTCAGAAATCCAATTGTAGTGAAGACTCACCCTGGTGGTCTAGCGGGGGGCAGCAGGGACGCCTGCCGCCCCCACGACGGAGACGTCCGTCTGCTTCCATGTCGCGCGGTAATTAAGGCGAGCAGCGCGCACTTCCGGGTCTTAAAGGCGCAATGGCGCGAGATTCAACAGTTTAAAAGGCCAGTTCGGCTTTTTTCTAATCGCCCGTTATAGGTTTGTTCCTGGTGCCTTTGCTTGATTCTGGTTGCTGTTTGTTCTGATTCCTGTGTTTGACCCCCGCCTGGCTTTGACTACTCCTGACTTCTGTATCCTGATCCGTGCCTGTTATCCGACTACCGATTTTGTCTCATCCTCTTCCGTTTGATTACCTGGTTTTGACCCTTTGCCTGACTGACTACGCTTACTATCCGCCTGCCTCGACCCAGCCTGTCTTCGATTACGATTTCGTCTCATGCCTCTGTACTTCGAACTTCTGCCCAAAAGACTTTTGCTTACAGTTGTGCCCCTTTGCCTGCTCAGAACCTCTTGTCTTGCACCTCTCGTTTTAAAACCTGGCGGCATCCGATTAGCCAAGGGCTCCTCCCGTGGTGAAAGGCGGCTGTTATAGGCAGAAGCACGAGCCGAGACCAGGGTGCTTGACACTGGTTCTAAGTTACACCAATATAGAGAAATGTGATATTTTCTGTGTACAATAGTTAAAGAGAAACACTAGTTTAGATGAGAGTTTTATTGTTCACAAATTCTCTTTTAGGAATTACGAAAGAAACAGAAGCATTACCTTAAGTGCTGGCATTGTGCTGACAGTACAGCAACCTAAAGGCATACAAAATGGGCATTATATCAAGAACAGTAATAAAAGATGTTGCAATACATTGACAAGACATTGATTATTGTGCAATTTAAATATTTGTGGGTAAACTAAAGTACCATTTAAAGGGTAAATAAGACTGGCCACAGTCCCGATGGGGAAAACAGTAGTTTATTTACAAGAAATAGGCTGGGGAACATGCATGCATATATTGAGGGGGGTGTCCTGGCTCACTTAAAATGTGCAGGTGGATCACCTGATTCCAGGTCAAAAACATGATCAGCTATGTATTAGGCAGATTTGAAAATCCCATTTACACTTATTTATATAGATTTGCATAAGTCATAGTCTACTGGGTGCAGAGTTTGGACCATTTGGCTTGATATGCAGCCTCATGTAAATTTAATGTATAAGAAATTTGAAATTACAAGATTACCTTCAAAAAGAAGTTTTCCACAAGTCAAACAGAAGTCAACTGGAGGGAGTGGCACAAGGCGGGGGTACCCCAAGGGGTAGTGTTTTTCCCCAACACTATCTCAGATAAGAATGGTATAAATCAAGCTATGGGGAAGCCACCAAATCCAAATTAATGAGCAGGTATTGCACAGAAGCACACACCACAAACAATCTCAGAGGCAGAGCACTATAGCAGAGAGGAGAAACGTTTAAAAATGGACAAGTCAGAGATGATGCATTAAGCACATATTTCCTAATTAACAGAGAGTAAAGTAGAGGTCTGGCTATTTGACCCTAAGCTTGAGTTAGGTTTTACCTCCAGCAGGTTCTGGGTGACATTTTATGAAATGCTGTGTTTGCTCAAAGTATCCAATTAGAAATTAGCATTGGTACAGTTAGAATAAGGACATAGTATATTGGCCCATATTAGTAAGGAAGTCCTGGTTATGCCATTTGCTTGGCTGGGTACTGAAATGCAGTACTCATAGAACCTCTACAAATAGTTCTGAATAATATTGATAGTAATGATACAAAATTTGTGTTTGCTTGCTATGTGTAACATCACATGCATCCCCCATTCATGGAACCCCTATTTATGCTCTCAACTATTCTATTCAACCGCTTGCAGTTACTACTATTACTACTTTGCTCAGACAGGTCTTTTCTGAGTCCATAATAGTTTGGCTGTACATCATATAAACTGCAGTTTAATCTTTAAACTCACTTTAATTTCAGAAAGCAATTGTGGCACAGAGGAAAATGGGTGATCACTGGTACCATGCAGATCTGAGCCAAGCATGGGCGGAGCAGTTACTGATCCAAGATGGCCGGGACGGTGCCTTCCTTGTGCGTCAAAGCGAATCTGTACGCGGAGCATTTGCCATATGTCTCTTGTGAGTTGTCATTCCATTTTTTTCTGTATCTAAAACAACATATTATGTTCTCTTTCTGTTTACTGCCATCTTTACCTAACAAATCCATGAAATTAAAGGGTTTTTTTACCATAAAACACTTTTAATTTTATTTTCTTGTTTTTTAAGCAGTTGTAATTTTAAACCTAACAGTGCAGAATAAAGCCAGAATTGAATATCAGTAACTAGAGCAACTAAAGCAACTTCTGAGTAATCTTTCAAGCTCTGTTTTGTTGCATGGTGCTTTGACTTCACTGTTAGATACTGTATATCCATTGTCACACTGAGGTTCCTTGGCGCCCAACAGATAACGGTAAGCTAGGGATCCAACAAACACATAAGAGCAGATGCCAGTAAGATCACTGCACAAAATGGGCAAAGAGCTCTCCATTAAAATACCTGCAGAAAATGAAAACATTAACCCTAGACACGCTAGTAAGATCAGTGCAGAAATGGATAATGTGCACATTAACGTCATACATGATGGTACAATCAATGGAGTAATGTATTATAATCACATTAAACCCATTAAGACACTGCATACATTTAGCACTAGACCTGGAGCAAACAATTATTAATTACCTGTCATTTATATAGTGCCAACATATGCAAAAGTGAGCCAACATGAACATGCTGTCTTTAATACTCCTGCTTTTAACTTACCCTTAGTGGAACAAGAGGTGAATTTAGTGATAGCTTCCTATAAGATGCCACTTATTGCTGCCCACCACATAATATACACTCTATACTAATGAATATCATTGCTACATTTATCTCTCATTTGATTGTTTTCATAGGTATCAACATGTGGTACACACCTACCGTGTCCTGCCTGATGACTGCGCCTTACTCTCTGTACAGGTTTGCCAGTGGTTCTGATAGCTTTATGATCTCATTTTATATGTACCTTGTCCTCAAGGCATGCATACTTGACCTTTTCCTTTGTTGAAGATGCAGTGCAGTTCATGCATCTTCAATGTGCCCCAAAAGTCTATTTGTCTGACTGGTGAGTGCAATGCAGATGGAGTGCCAATACTCCTCGTGTACCTGATGCAAACATCCAAAATATCTGTGTGACAGATACAGTTAATGTATTTAAAGTCTGTCTACAATGATGTACCCACCATCTGTCTCCCAGGCTATGAAGAAAGCTGCCATTCTGTAGATGTTAACACCTACAAGGCAAACACAATTGTAATCAATTATTAGGCTAGAAATAGAAATCATAATGTTTTTGGTTCTGTACAAGTGAGGATGTCTGCCTCTGAAGATGCCTGCAGCTTCTCCACATTTGTTTTTTAATGAAGCAGCAGTCACCCCTATATGCTGTTAGAAGGGATAGACTCACAATATATATTACTGTATTTAATTAAATGTTTTGATACAAGTCTAATTGATAATTAATTCAGATTTAGATTGGATAGTAGCAGTAGTAGTAGGTAACCATTGCATTCTGCATTACATTTTAATAAACAGCTTCCATGATAGATAAATCTCATCAATAATGTAACTTGGTGGGGGCAGGCCAGGGGGGTGCCGGCAGCCGACTGAAGCCGGCTGCAGCGAGACGCAATCTGCCAGGGGGGCCTGCGGGGGTGCAGGCCCTGGTCCACTCGCACCCCCGGTAGTTACGCCCCTGAACCTCATTTTCTATTTGATGATTTCTGCTTAGGGGCAGATTTACAAAATTCATGTGAAGAATTCGAAGTTCGATTGAATTTTTTAAAAATTCTAATTCGAATCTTCAAGTATCCAAATTAGGCAAATTCGACCATTGCATATTCAAATTATTCGAATATTCAAATTTAATTTTATTCGAATATTTGGCTATTCGATGGTCGAA
>CM044445.1:23399639-23424769 GCA_024363595.1 Xenopus borealis
GGTAGAAAAGACATCCTTGTCGCCATTTGTTGTGTTTGGTAGCCAAGGATTAGGAGAGTGCTTTATTAGCAGGTTCATGCAGTCAGTAAGTCTTACTTTCACTTTCAAGTTGTACAGAAAGTCCTATGTATGCACAGTGCCACCGGCAGGCCATTTGTATAAACACCACAGGAGTGATGAGACTGATAATTGAACTTTTTGGCCACAACCATAAAAGCTACATTTGGAGAGGAGTCAACAAGGCATATGATGAAAGGTAGACCATTCCTACTGTGAAACATGGTGGTGGATCACTGATGTTTGGGGATGTGTGAGCTACAAAGGCACAGGAAATTTGGTCAGAATTGATGGCAAAATGAATGCAGTAAGTTATCAAAAAAATACTGGAGGAAAATTTGCACTCATCAGCCCGGAAGCTGTGCATGGGACGTACTTGGACATTCCAACATGGCAATGATCCAAAACACAAAGCCAAGTCAATTTGTCATTGGCTACAGCAAAATAAAGTGAAGGTTCTGGAGTGGCCATCTCTGACCTCAATATTACTGAGCAACTCTGGGGAGACCTCAATTGTGCAATTCAAGTAAGACAGCCCAAGAACTTAGAGGAAGAACTGGAGGCTTTTTGCCAGGAAGAATGGGCAGCTTTACTGTCTGAGAAGATACAGAGCCTAAACCACAACTACCACAAAATACTTCAAGCTGTCATTGATGTTAAAGGGGGCAATACACAGTATTATGAATTGGGGTATGTAAATTTTTGATCAGGGTCATTTGGGTAGTTTATGTAGTGATTATGATTTAAAAAGAGTAAACACAGTTGTTTGACAATAAATGGCTTCAGCCAACCAATAACCACAAGTTAAAGTAAAGTTTTTTTTTTGCTATATCATAATCTCTGAAAATTGGTTAAGAAATCATATATTCTGCTAGGGTATGTAAACTTATGAGCACAACTGTAAATTAATCATATGTATATGATCTATTTGTGTGTATACACACATCTAGGCCTTTCAACTCTCAGAAGGTCGTCAACAGGATCCTGATGACGACCCTCTGAGGGTTGAAAGATTTAGATATATATATATTTTCCATATGAATTATTTCAACTTTCATGATGGTGGTCCATATCCAGGCAAACAAAACCTTTACTTCAACTTGACAAGCATCTGTTTTGAAAGCTGTACACTATATTTAGTTTGTGCTTCTCCAATGATAATCTCTAGGATAATATATTTTTATTCTTATATTATAGGTGGTTTATGGTATGCACTTACACAGTTTTGAGCTTCTGAGTATATCAAGTCTCAGTTTATAGGTAGAAAATATGCTACCCTCATGGTCAGCTATTTTCAGAAAAATTACTGACTGTTCACACAACCTTCCACATCTGGTGCCAAAATGGACACAAAAATATAATTTATTAAAGGAATATTGTTTATCATTTTGGAAAATTGTAGAGACAGAAGCATTTATAAGCTAGTTTGACCTTAGTGTTGCTGAACTAGCCACAGATCATTAATTCCAAGATTAAGGATGAATGACTTAATTTCAGTGGGTGTGTATCCAGCATAGTGCAGAATTATAAATCTCAGTCACCTAATGAAACTAGCGAAATATTTTGTTTAATTCATAAGGCATTAGTGTTGAATTAACTGTCAAACTTTTCCTCTGGAAAGGTCTCTGTGCACTCTCTTGGGGGGGTGAAACTCGTGCTGCTGGTGAGACAAGAATATGAAAGTCTGATTTCTCATGTGCAGATTTCCAGTGTGAGAACAAGAATGAGCAATACTCTGGGTATGTCGCATATGTGATATGAAATCTCAGGGCACAAGGGCCATCCTGGGCGCTAATGAGCACATTATATAATTGTACTTTTCCAGGACATCGGGGGGCTGTTGGCCTATCTCTTGACTTCAATGGAATATCATTAGGATTTGTCACCTGTCATCTAGTGTCAGGAAATGAAAAAGTTCAGAAGTAAGTGACTTTACCTTCTGACTTCCAGGCTAAAGCAATTATGAAAAGAATTTGTGGTTGGGCTAGGTTGCAAAATTAGCAGATTTATAACTTTATTTTGCCAAGCCATGAGCAGCATTTACCTAGTCCCATCATATACCCTTTCTTGGATCAAATAGGGCCTCAAGGAAGACTCCTTAACTGAAGACACAGTCCAATCAACGTCTGAATGAGTTTAATCATATATTTATTAATCAGGAGATCATTCTTGTTCTTTAAGAGAGATATGTGATTACAAAGGCAAAATCTTGTTCCAGTAGCCCAGAGAACATGCCAACTTTCATTCTGTTATTTTAGAATCCAGTAACCCACAGCAAGTGTTGGCTTTTCATATTTGCTTTCATTCTGTTCTATATGCAGTGAATAGTAAAAGGTAACTACTGATTGATTCTGATTGATTACCTATTCAAGGTTTAACCATGTAATTCCATATAACTATTTAGTCAGGTGCTGATCTTTACAAGTTTAGTTAAGTCTGCTGCTTTATTGCAAATTAAATATAACAGCCTGTTTGTATTAGGAGGAATCAGAGTTTTGGGGAAATTCTCCGAGGTCTGACACTTGGAGACGAGTCTTTAAGGAGTTTCCAGCTCCCACTGAGGTTAACACATCTGTTTTGGGCTGGAGATTTAAACTACAGGCTAAGCATGCCACTGCAGGTACTGACTACCAATTGCATGTTATAAGATTCTTTATATAACAACCTCTTGGAAATAAATCCCAAATGTCTAAGGGCCGGTACACACGGGTGTTTTGGACCTGCGCTCCCCTGCGTTGCGTTTGGCTGCGCTCAGCCGCAGGGGAGCGCAGGTCTAGACGCACCTCATTTTGTTCAATGAGGTTGTACCCACCAGACGCGTGTAAGCGCCGAATGCAGATTCAGACGCAACATGCTGCATTTTTCCTGCGTTTGGCACCTACATGCGTTCGTGTGAGTACAGACCCATTGAAAATAATTGAGTGCGTCTATACCTGCGCTCCCCTGCGGCTGAACGCAGCAAAACGGAACGCAGGGGAGTGCAGGTAAAAACGCCCGTGTGTAAGGGCCCTAATGCATCCACTCGCAGTGTACTTGAAAAAACCATATAAGACTCAAGAGCTAATTTACTACATGAACAAGCTCTGTGTGTGCTAATGGGGAAAATTGTGCCCAACACTGAGCAATGCACATAGTAATTGCACTGGGCACAACAGCTTTTCTCTGATCACTAGTAACTGTTGCACCTTTATAGCTCAGATTACATTGCCAACTCAGGAGTGCTGCGGTGCGTTGTTGGCAAAAAATATGGTGTTTAAAGACGTTTTTTTTGCACTTTGCCCCTATTATAAATTAACTAATATGTGTGCTATTCTGTTGCAATGTGTAGGTTATCAAAAACCTATTTATAAACTCAGGGGTTATTCTGGGCCCCAGCCTTCCCAGTGCCATCCCAATAGCATTCATTGCTTTTGCAAAAAGCACAATTTACTCTCTGCAGTATAAAGTTAGCAGGAGCGGGATTGTTCTGCTTCCCCTGCTAAATAAATTCATATTCTTATGTCTTTTGCCCTTTTCCATTAAATCCACTTTCCATGTGCGTTAGAAACTGGATTGTAAATCCCGTTGCGGAGGTGACCGATATGAATAATGTTGTCACTATATAAATAAATAATAATCACAATCATAAATAATCTGCCATTTTGCCCTTTGATCCATTCATATGACCTTCCTGATAGGTACTTTATCTTCTTGGTTCAGGATATCCTGCAGTGTGTGTTCAGTGGCCGCTACCAGGTTCTACTTCCAGTGGATCAACTCAGCCAGGAGCGTGAGAGGAAGAAAATCTTCTTGGGATTCAGTGAGTGTCCAGCAGCCAAACACGTGTCACCAGAATAAAACCTATTAACAGGATGTATGGTTCAACTCCTGCCTCTTAACCCTTTCAGCTTAGTAAAACCAGAAAAGAAATATACAGACTTCTACTCAAATATTAAAGGGCCACATGTGATATGTTTTTCTCTTCTATATTTAATTAATAAAACATAAAAAAGATATATAAATACAGCACTATTTTCAATACCCCAGAAGGTATTAGTGGTTCAGTAGTTCTAACCAAGGTTGCCACTGCCTCCCAGGCTGGCTGGTCACAAACTTTTTTACTTTCACCCACTGCCCTCCTAAGAAGATCTGATATTCGCATACTACAGAGAGATACCATCAAATTATACTGTTATCCTTTATTATATAGAATGCTGCAGAAAAATGGAATAGTTAAAGTCGCTTTTTAACCTTTATTAATTACCTGAGGATACTGAAGGATGATGCCAGTTCAGTTTGGCCAAGCCAGAAGATAATTTGTACAGAAGTGTAATTCTGTACTGACTCATCTACCTACATATCATCCTTAATAAAAAAGTAAAATGTAGCCCTTGCTTTCTAGCTCATCCAGGTATTGAGCAGAGAAATAACACTCCACTAAAATGAGTTGGGATTTACATGCACATGCCTGTACAGAAACTGTAGGTGCAGTTCTCTGAGTCCAACAACAAAGCCATTTAAGAGACCCAAAACACAAAGGATTAATGTTGCATGCATTTATTGAAACAGTGCATCAGCCCCCACTAGGGCATTTGTCTCTGTTATTGCTTCACTAGCCTTTGCATGTATCTATATATTAGTAAACTTTACCCATTTGTCAAACACAGTTTTTTTTCTGGGAAGGTCCTGTTGGGAGTGGCAGGTGCTTCTTTTATAAGAATGAATAAAGTTAATTGTGTTGGGGTTAATCAATATTTTATTTATAAATGGGTTATTTTCTCTGTTTTTCTCACTGCCATTAACAAGGTGACTGTCATTAGTAAATCAAAGATAATAGCAAGAGGGTCCAATAAACAATATGAAGATTGTACAGCCCCTCCTCATTATACATATAGTTATTATTTCTAGCACCTAATAGTTCAGGTAGGTGAGTGTGCTTGCAGCAGGAGTGTTTGTGGGGCTGCTGCCGCGCTTTGAACTTATAGCGCATGAGCGGGTGGAGGAGGGGCCGCATCACTAGCGCATCACCGTTAAAAAACGGAAATGCGGCTGTTAAAGTTACCAGAGGCGGCTTCTTGCCGCCTAGGGTTGCCACCTGGCCGGTATTTTACCGGCCTGGCCGGTATTTTTGATGGTTGATCTCAATGTTATTAAAAGGGAAAAAAGATAAATATACAGGAAGGCCGGTATTTTTTTCCAGAAAAGGTGGCAACCCTATTGCCGCCCCTGGTAACTGGCCGCTCCGTGCCGCCTGAGGCAAGGTCCTCACCTTGCCTCATGGCTGGAGCAGCCCTGGCTTGCAGCTGACCATACTATAATTTGGACAGCAAAGCAAACTCTCATCCAGTTCCCTGTAAATAATAAACCTCTCCCATTTATTGCAGATGTAGGAAATTAATGTAAGAAAAATCGTGTAATTCTGCTAAGCAATATCCCAGGGATATAGGCCCTGTCACTGCTGTACAGATGAGGGGGGCACTGCTTGGCCAGTATCAGTGTATTTCCTGGTATTGCTTTATTTTCTCTGCATATGAGTAAATGCTCCAGGAGGCACAAAACGGGCCAAGTTTTGGTCTTATATCCTAATAAATGCTTTTTTAATCTTTGGTCATTAGTTTTGGGAATACTCACATTTGTTTGGTCTATAATATATGCACTGCACATAGCAATGTATTTGATATTTGTGCAAATGTTTTCCCATGGGTCTGTATCCACAGGATTGGACATCTAAGCTGAACAAAATATAAACACGTGTTAATCAATGATCCTGGGGAGATCTGTTAACCCGAGTGAAACAGGCAGCACACATTTCATGCACCAGTATGAATGAATACATTTCGGAATATAGTGCTCTTTCTGATTTAGTTTTAAAATAAAACTTTGTCAGGTTAGCTAGATCTATATATGTGTCTGTTTATGCCTTCATTTTATTTCTCTCTGTACTCCACAGAGGAAGATCCAGTCACTTTTCCCCCAACCTGTCGCTATGAGCGAGGGACGCGGAGCTATGATTTGCACAAAGCCAAGACAACTGGAGTGAGCCTTACTTTCCCCTAGTACATACTGATATTCTTCTGTACAAAGTGACATTATCCCTGTTGCTTTCCACTCTTTACAATACCCAATTCAATATATAAGTAATCTGCAATCTGCAAACATGGGTAAAGGTACTTCCTTCATTGTTCTAGCTATACATGATTCTTCATAGAGTATCGCCATCTACTGGTTAAAAAATATAGATGGCTGGGGAGAATGGCTGTTTATGAACGTAAGCTATACCATGAAACCTCATGCTTCTAAGAGAAATATAATGAAATATAAAGCTTACTTAGAAACATGTTATAGCCCTCAACTATTTTGGCGATATCTTTCCTGATTTAAATATTCCTATAAATTTGGAATTTGCCTTCCAATGTCACAGCATTGGACAATGTAGTAACTGTGCCAAAGTTTGTTCTAGGCCTAGTGTCCCTCAGCAACCAATCAAAAAGTTTCAGCAGGTCAGTACATTCTGAGAGGCTGCTATGGGTTACTAGAATTGGAGCAAACTTTGCACATGATATAAACATTATATTTAGATAATTTATTGTCAGCTAATAAAGCCATTTTCTCTAGACTCGTATGGTTGCCCCATCCTGGAGTGATCGAATCCTATGGACATCATACCCAGACACAGATATCAAGTGCACATCTTACGGTAAGTCCTACTAAAGCCAGGATGTCAGACAAGTGGCTCTCCAGCTGCTGTGAACGAAAAATCTCAGCACAAAATGCCACAATTTGGCAACATAGTTGTACAGGAGTTAGTGTTGCTGCCTCTTATTACTGGGGTCTTAGGTTTAATGTGATACGGCTCTCAGACTGTAAGCTTCATTGGGGCAGGGACTGCTGTGAATTATTTTAATTCTCTGTATAGTTCTGCAGAATATGTTGGCACTGCAAAAATAAAGAGTAGTAATAAAATGAATTCATGCTGCTCTCTGCAGACAGTGATCTAGGCCTCCACAAGGGGTTTATGGCACCACTACTCTATAAATATACCATTTATATTAATAAGTACAAGGTGGAAGGTTGGAAACAGATTATTTAATGCCATATCATCCAACTACAGGTTGCACAGAAGACGTTGTGACCAGCGAACACTCGCCGGTGTTTGCCACCTTTGAGGTTGGACTAGACTACACATCCCAGCAAGGTGTTCATGGATCATGCCTGCCTGCGTTTACTATCTTGATGCAACTAGAATTACAGTTATAACTGTGTTCTATATTGATTATTAGCAGCTACAAAATATGTAGTCTGTGCTTCTATTTTTGTAGTAGTAGAAAATATGCGTGTTCCTTTTTCTTGCACCTGCTGCTCTTAGAGAGTAAATACTGCCCCCTTGTGCGCAGTTCCCAAACATAAGGGATAGTGGCATATTTGGTTACAAAGACTAATTCTGCTTAAGAAATGTGATTGCGCCCCCTAGCTGTCAAAAGTAGGCATCTGAAGCCTAAATTTCTGGAACTAATGTGCAATTTTTGCTTGCCAGTTTTACGCTGTAATTGCAACATGGTGTCTATAGTTCTGTTTAGGTATTCAGCGATAGAAAACATGTGCTTCATGCCTTTAGCAATGATTGTATGAAACCAAAAACAGAAAGTCAAGCAGGATTCTTATTGGAGGATGCATTTGCATCAGTTGGGCCACTGACCCTGAAGTGCTTTGGAAAGTATTTTCTGCTTTAAAGGGGTAGTTCACCTTTAAGATAATATATAACATGGTATAGAATGACTAATCCTTAGCAACTTTTCAATTGGCCTTCATTGTTTTTTATAGTATTTGAACTATATGCCTTTTTCTTCTGACTCTGTTCAGCTTTCAAATGGGGGTCCATTTGACCCCATCTAAAAAGCAAATGTTCTTTAAGGCTACAAATCTATTGTTATTGCTACTTTGTATTAAAGGACATGTAAAACCTACATTTTCCTACTGTCACGGTCGGCACCCAAATATCAGAACAAGTGCCAAGCACCCTGGTCTCGGCTCGTGCTTCACCAGTAATGTGGCCGCCTTTGGCTTCGGGAGGAGCCCTCAGCTACTCAGATGCCACCTGGACTTAAACGAGAAGTGCAGAGCAGGAGTTCTGACTAGCAATGGGGCACGACAGTAGATAGTGTCTGTTAAGGCCGATGGTCACGGTACAGAAGGACTAGGCAAATTCGAGGTCAAACTGGCAAGGTCGTGGCAGGCAGATAACTAGGATCGTCAGGCAGGCAAGGGTCAAAACCTGGAATCAATCAGAAGGATGAGGCAGAATCAGTAGTCAACTTCAGGCACAGGTCAGGATACGGATAATCAGAATAGTCAAAAGCCAGGCAGGGTCAAAACAGGAATCAGTAACAAACAGGAAGCTTAAACGCACAAGAACAGGCACCAGGAACAAAACCTATCACGGGCAATGATTTCAATAAGAATGCCCCTTTAAATTTTTGAATTTTGCGGAAGAGCGCGCGCACTATGGAGCCTGGCAGCAGGGGGGAAGGAGCGGCGCGGCTGGCGTCCCCGCCGCACCACTAGACCACCAGGGTGAGTAATACTCACACCTACCCTGTATATAAGTTGGGCATATCTTCCACACCCAAACTGCATCATTTGTACTGCATATACCCCCTCTGTTTGCCAGCGCCATCACATTTTCCTAAAACAAATAGCAGCTTTCACCTGGCGGCCATTTTCCCTCTTATACATTATCATCTGAAATAAGACATGCATGTAAAGTCCATGTAATGCATACACAGGCACAACATACTTTGATTAAAAAAAAGTTCTGCGGATTTGAGCACTGTAATTATTACGCTGAGCTCAGGAGAGGTGGTTAGGAGAAAAAAATAGCATCAGACAGTTTCTATGGGAACCAGCAATGCTCTCTCTTCATTGGCTGTTAGTCTGGAGGGTGTGTTATGTAATCTGAGCTGAGAGGAACTGAGCATGCTCACTGAGCCAAGAGCCAAAGGAAATTCCTGAGGGAGGGGGCAGAGTGGTTTAGTGTAGTAGAAGAATTTGTAGCTGATAAAGGAGATACTGCAGCCTTACTCTTAACCTTTTAACAACCAGAGTGGCAGTTATCCAGAGATTTCAGAGATGCTGTTCATTGATCACATTTTTATGAAAAGGGTTGACATGTCCTTTAAGCATCTTTCTGTTCAGCCCCCTCTCCTATTCATATTCCAGTCTCTTACTCAATCAATGTATGGTTGCAACCAGATTGTTGAAATTGCAAACTGGAGAGCTGCTGAATAGAAAGCTAAATAACTCAAAAAACACAAATAATAAAAAATTAAAAGCAATGGCTTAACGTTAATTTAAAGGTGAACAACCCCTTTAAGAATCTCTGTAAAACTGCTAATGCCATGAAAACCATGGTGGGGCTCTGTGCATTATTTTTGGTACAGAGATCTGCTTTTTAGACAGGGTCCTGTGGTCCCATTTTCACATGTTACAATATGGGATAGCAGTGCTGTTAACCCCCACCCCCCATTTTTTCTGTAGTCACCTGATTTTGGGATCTGTGCCCCGGTCTCCCATCATGCCTAAGCATTCCTTTTATTCCTGGTGATTTTTCACAATTTCGGACAGTTTTGGGGCAAAAATCCAATGTGCGCTTAAACAGAAAATTTCAGTGACATCAGCAGAGCAGATAGGGAATTGGCTTCAGCATAGGTTGTGTACACGTGTGTGACATCACTTCCATTGCCTTCACTTCCATGCTGGAATTTTTTTCAGCTCCTCTGGCACATGCTTTTTACACGTTGGCTTTGGGACAAGGCAATACATTTTTATACTTTTATCTTTCTGTATTAGAGCACTAGAGTTATTTGCGTACACTCTCTTACATTCGTCCCTTCCCCTTGCCTCCACAGATACCAGCTGCACCGTCAGATTCCAGAGTATCGAGTCCATTATTAAAACACAGAGCCGATCCAGAGGTTTCATTGAGTTCAGATCTGTGTGCATGAGGGGTGAGTGAGCTTTCCAAACCTTACTGTTAACTTCTCTTCCTCTCTTATCTTACAGTCATCCATCTCTGCCATTTTGTTTTAAATATCTGCCCTTGATATATTATTATCTGGTTCCTTAAAAATGTAACAAGAAGTGTGGGAATAATAGACATAGCTTTGTCCATATAGCTGTGGCAACATATGATTTATAGACATAGGGGATATTTGAAGGGATTGTTTCAAGTTTTAGATTTCACATTAAACAAGGGGATATGATGAATAAAAGACTGCTAAAGTGTGATGTATACTGGATGTATCCAAAAATAGAGCTTTGAATCAAGGGGTGGGAACTCTCCTGGCACACAGTGTGTTTTCTCAGCTGAACTTAATCTGCTACACTACAGGTAACAAAATATCAGAAAAAAAGAAAATTGTTTCATACTTACAGTAATTTTCTTTTCCTGATCATCCCTATGGCAGAATAGTAATAATAATTGTGTATGATCTCTCCCTGTTGGATAAGCAGAAAAAAACAACACTCCTCCCATACCAATAAGTACCTCCTCCTCTAACTCCCCATGTCTTAGTACCAAGCATAAACAAGTTAGGGTGGGTAGGCACAGGGATCACCAGGAAAAGAAAATTATGGTACATATGAAACAAATTACTTTTTTCCTAGTCATCCCTGGCATCATAATAATAAAATTTGGGTAATACCAAAGCAATAAAAACACAAAGGGAGGGGAAATAACATACTGAATATGCTTTAATCAACAAAAGAATCTCTGAAGAATAAAAATAAAAATTTTAATGCTTATGATGCCCAGGTAGCTACCCTGCAGATTGCCTCCACAGAGACTTCTGCTTCTGCTGCACAAGAAGCTGCAACAATCCTGGTATAATGTGCCTTCAAACCTGAAGGTGATGGTCTGTCCTGCTCTGTATAAGCTTTGGAAATAGCTTTAGTAATCTAGCTGCTTAAGACCAGGAAGCAAAATGGTCCTAGATCCTACAATCAGTGGAAGAAGTACCCACTTTCCTGGCCTTCATAAGTGTTTCTACCATCCGATCAGAGCAACCCTGTTGCTTCAGTCATAACTTTTCAATCTCCAAGCCACTGTATTGAGAGTAACTGAATCTGGGTGCAGGCACGATCTCTGAATTTATAATCTTGCACCACTGACAATTTCAAAGGTGAATGGATCATCAGACGCCTCCGTAATGGATCTCATGGCCTGTGTGGCCAATCTGGGAGGAAAAGTATCTTCTTCAGGACTCTGAAATTAGTGGAAACATGAAAATATGTGTGCCCAGAGATTTTTTACCCAACTCTGTGATAGAGCATCCACTGCTCTTGTCAATGAAAAATGGGAGAAGAAAGTCTTGATCTTGAAATCCAGGGCCATCAGATATATCTGGAGAAGTCCCAGTGAACCACAATCCACCGAAATACCTTTCAGCTCCCATTCCTCCTTGTCTTTAACTGTCCGACTCAGAACATCTGCCTGATAGTTCAAGACTAGGGACTGAGCCCAAGCCATGATTGGAATAGTTTCTTTCAAGACTAGTGGAATGTGGATGACTGTGATGTCCATTAAATGGATCTGAGCCCATGCCATGATTGGAATAGTTTCTTTTAAAAGCATGAGGCTGCCTGTACCTCCCTGCTTCCTTATATATTACACCGCTGAGGCATTGCCCAACCTGATCTTCACTAACAGGCCCATCAGGAGCAATAATGGCTTTCTGAATCATTCTCAACTCAAAAATATTCGATGGCAGGTGTACCAAATCTTTCTTCTACACTCCCTGGCCTTCTGTACACCTTCTGTATGGGCTCTCCAGCTTGTTCCAGATGCATCAGTAAAAACATTTATCCATTGAGGATCCACCAGGGGAAAAATACCTGCAACACTGGGCCCTGCCACCACACCAGATGAGACTTTTTTTGTGTGTAATCTGCTTTTATTGGCATTAAAATAAAACAATATCACATCACAAAAGTGTGTCATTATACATTACATCTCATATATATGGTACAGAACAATTGTTTTATAAATTTTTCAGTATTTTCATTTTTAATATCATTGTGCATCATCAATACAAATCACACTGTTTTACCATTATTTAGCTGAACATTTTTAACTTTCACTGCTTTTATTTTTATTTAATATTTCTAAGAAAAAAAGGGTAAAAAAAACCTGTTTCCTTCTGTCTCACACCAGATGAGACTTGAAGGCTAGCGATAGATAGATTTTTCTATGACCAATCCTTGAGATACCAATTCCAGTAAAAGGTCATAGAATGTTTAAATGTTCTTTCCTTGTATGTTCCTGCAAACTTGATAAAGGGCCTAGCCCAAAACATGTAGTGCTTTTCACTTCCCCAAAAAAATATTTGCAGTCTGACTACTGCTGTGGATTTGTCCTGTGCTTCAACTCCTCTTCTGACCGATTCCAGTGAGCCAGGAGCCACCTCTGATCAGGCCTCTACCTTGCCCACTTTACAATGTCAGCGGGGGCCAGTGGCACCCACAGGGGGGTGTAGTGAGGATCAAGGAGGAAGCCCCTTCCAGAGAGTCCAGGCAGAGCGCAGTTCAGGGTAATCCGATAGAATAGTCAAAGTCCAGGCAAAAAGGGTTCAGGAGGCAGGCAGCGCAGATTCAAAGTCAGGAAACAGACAGTAGGTCAATAACAGGTAAATCAGGAAAGCAGGAACACCCAGGAACACAATATAATATTGAGCTATACTTAGGCATTGAACTCACGTCTTCAGTGTACTTTTATTTTTGAATGTGGCGCCACAGCGCGTGACGTCATCGCGCCGGCGCGCCGACGCCCGTGTCTTTGCACCCACGTGTGCTGCTGGGTGCCGCCATGTTGGATCCGCGCCGCCGCAGAGGTAAGGGGCGCCGAACGCTCATGACAGTACCCCCTCCCCCACGGGGGGCTACTGGACCACCAGGCCGAGGCTTCTGGGGAAACCGACTATGGAAGATTTTCACAAGGCGGGGAGCATGCACATCAGAGTCCTTCTCCCAGGAGCACTCCTCAGGACCAAAGCCCTTCCACTGGATGAGGTATTGGAGAGATCCCCTGGAGAGTCTACAATCCAGAACCTTCACGACTTCAAACTCCAGTTGCTCGTCTACAGAGATAGCCGAAGGAGGAGACAGGTCAGAGGAGAACTGATTGGACACAACAGGCTTCACCAGGGAGATATGAAACACATTGGGAATCCACATCTCAGAGGGTAGATGCAGAAGGACAGCTATGGAATTAATGATCTCTGATATGGAGAAGGGACCAAGGAACTTGGCCCCCAATTTGGGGGATGGTATCTTCAAACGGATATTCCTAGGAGAAGGCCAGACTTTATCACCAACCTTGTAAGGAGGGGAAGGCTTCCTTCTACGGTCAGCGAAGGTCTTTTGCACCAAGGAACTCTACTCCAAACTAGACTTGGTGGCAGTCCAGATAGCAGACATGTGAGCCGTCTGATCTCCAGCAGCGGGAACGTTTGAGAGAAGAAAGTCTTGAGGAAAGGCTAGAGGATGCTGACCGTACACAGACAGGAAAGGAGATCCAGTGGAAGAGTGACTGGCATTGTTGTGAGCGAATTCCGCCCATGGGAGGAGATCAGACCAGCCGTCTTGGCAGAGGGAAACATGGTTTCTCAGGAACTGTTCAAGAGCTTGATTCACATGCTCCGCTGCCCCATTAGTCTGAGGGTGATAGGCAGAGGAGAACTGGAGAGAGACTCCCAGAGACTTGCACAGGGAGCGCCAAAATCTGGAGACAAATTGAGAACCCCTGTCGGAGACAATTTCCACAAGGAAGCCGTGCAGACGGAAGATATGTTGTATGAAGAAATGAGACAGTTCCACAGCTGAGGGGAGTTTCTTCAAGGGAATGAAGTGTGCCATCTTGCTGAAACGGTCTATTACCACCCAGATGACGGTGTTCCCACAAGAGGGCGGCAACTCAACAATGAAGTCCATACCCAAATGCGTCCATGGGCGAGAGGGTACTGATAGTGGTTGCAGAAGACCGCAGGGTCGGGAGTGGCTGGACTTACTGGTAGCACACACGGTACAAGCTGCGACAAAGTCTCTGACATCTTTACGGATGGTTGGCCACCAGACAAGGCGACGAAGGAGCTCAAGAGTCTTTTCTGAAGAAGGGTGGCCGGCTTGTTTGGAGCTATGAGTCTGCTGGAGGATGGGAAAACGCAGCTCAGGGGGTACTAATGCCATTCCAAAGGAGGAGCGTCAGACTGGCAAGACACGATTTGCTCAGCAAATTGGGGTAAAACAGCAACAATGATCCTGGATGAAGAAATGATGGGATCTTGTACCACAGGAAGACGATCCTCCGGGGAAAAACTGCGAGACAGGGCCTTCCGGTTCTTGGTCCCAGGACGATACGTCAGGATGAAATTAAAACAAGAGAAGAAGAGAGCCCATCTTGCCTGACGGGGGTTTAGCCTCTTGAGGGATTGTATGAACTCTAAGTTCTTATGGTCAGTGTAAATAGTGACCGGAAGAGGTGCACCCTCCAAGAGATGACGCCATTCCTCGAGGGGGAGTTTAGTGGCCAGGAGTTCACGATTCCCAATGTCGTAATTCTGCTTGGCGAAGGAAAACCTCTTGGAGAAGTATGCACAAGGATGGAGCATACCATCTGTGGAATGTCTCTGAGAAAGAATAGCTCCTGCTCCGATATCAGAGGCATTGACTGCAATGAAGAAGGCATCCTTCAGGGACTGGAAGGCTTCAAGGGCCATAGGAGGCCAACAATTGGGTTTCCCTCCTTTGCGGATAAGGGAGAGGATAGGAGCAATGCGGGAAGAAAAGCCTTTAATGAATTGGAGGTAGTAGTTCGCAAAGCCAATGAATCTCTGGATCGCCTTGGTACTCTGGGGAAGTGGCCATTTCTGGATAGCTGATACCTTGGCAGGATCCATCTCGAAGCCCTCAGACGACATAATGTAGCCAAGGAAGGAAACTTTGGGAACTTCGAAGATACATTTCTCCAGTTTGGCGAAAAGGGAATTTTCCCTAAGACGAGAAAGAGCCTCTTTGACTTGGGAGCGGCGGGTTTCCAAATCTTGAGAGAAGATAAGGATGTCATCCAGATACACAACAACAGACTTCCCCAGGAGATCCCGAAAGACATCGTTAACAAACTCCTGAAAGACGGCAGGGTCATTGCAGAGTAATGCCCATCACGAGTATTGAAAGCCGTCTTCCACTCATTGTCTTCTCGGATTCTGATGAGGTTGTAAGCCCCGCAGAGATCCAACTTAGATAAATTTTGGCTCCTTTAAGTTGGTCCAAAAGTTCTGAAATAAGGGGTAGAGGGTATCTGTTCTTGACAGTTATTTTATTGAGACCCCGATAGTCTATACAGGGACGGAGTCCACCGTCCTTCTTTTCCACGAAGAAGAAACCAGCTCCAGCTGGGGAGGTGGAAGGACGGATGAAGCCTCGCTGGAGGTTCTCTGAGATATACTCCTTCATGGAAGCAGTCTCCGCAGGAGACAAAGGGTAAGTCTGCCCATGGGGTGGCATGGTTCCAGGAAGAAGGTCAATGGGGCAGTCATACCGCCGATGCGGGGGAAGGAATCCTGCTGACTTTTTGCAGAAAACATTGGAGTAGTCCCTGTAGAGGAGAGACTCGTAGAAGAGACTGTAACCCGTTGGAGGGGCTGAGGAATTAAACAATGTCTTTGGCAGTGCAGACTCCAATGGGAGATTTGACCAGATGACCAGTCGATGCAGGGGTTATGAATTCGTAACCAAGGTAGCCCCAACACAATAGGAGTGGACGGACAAGGAATGATCAAAAAGGATAGTCTTTCCAGGTGCAATGCTCCAATTTGGATGGATAGCTCTCTAGTGGACAGGGAAATAGTGTCAGTGGAGAGAGGTCTATCATCAATGGCGAATACTCTTATGGAAGAAGACACGGAGGACAGAGGAACACCAATCTTTTTGGCGAATGTCAAGTCCATGAAGTTCCCTGCGGCTCCGGAATCAAGGAAGACCGAAACAGGAATTGACTTGGAAGTTAGCAGGATCTGTAAAGGAACACAAAACTGATGAGAGTTCTCAGAGGGCTTGGAACAAACACCACTGATAAAAGAGATTACAGTCTTACTTTGAGCAGGAACATTCTTTAGCTTTACAGAGCAGGAGACAGCTAGATGGGATTGCCCACCACAGTACAAACAAAGACTGGATAGACGCCTCCGGAGTTTCTCTTGTTCAGAGAGGCGGGTCTTCCCGAGTTGCATGGGTTCCTCCGAAGGAGTGATGGATAACTGCAAGGAGGAGGGAGGTATAATAGGATTTTGAAAACGTGGTGCCAGCATAGGGTGTGATTTCTTGCCTAACACTTTATCAGCTTGATAGCAAGTGATATCAGATCCTCTAAGGAATCGGGAAGATCTCTGGATACTAAATCATCTTTCAGGCGAGACGATAAACCTTGATAGAAAACTGCTTCATATGCTTCATCATTCCAGGAGGTCTCTGCCATAAAGGTTCTGAAGTTAATGGCATACTCACTGGCACAGAAATTGCCCTGACGGATCTGTAGCAGACGAGATGAAGCAGTTGCAAGCCGACCAGGGGCATCGAAGATGGTTCTGAACACTCGTAGAAATTCATTAACATCAAAAGTCAATGGTGATTACCTCTCCCAGAGAGGTGTTGCCCATTCGAGTGGCTTGCCCTCCAAATGAGACATAACATAACCCACTTTCGCCCGCTCAGATGAAAATTGGGAAGGTTGAAACCTTAATTGAATCAGGCATTGAGTCATGAAACCTCTGCAGGCTTGGGGGTCACCGGAGGAGGAGGAGGACAACAGCAGGCGGAGGGAGGACCACAGCAGGAGAAATCTCTGCGGTTGCAGGAGAAGAGGGCAAACGGGATACAATCGAATCAAGTACTTGCCCAATTTGAACTTGCTGAGTCTCATACACCTCCATACGGGACACCAGCGCGCGGAGGGCTCTTCCGACATCTGGTGTGGCTTTCTCAGGATCCATGGCCCAAGTATAATTTCAGCAGGGGCCAGCGGCACCCACAGGGGGGGTAGTCAGGATCAAGGAGGAAGCCCCTTCCAGAGAGTCCAGGCAGAGCGCAGTTCAGGGTAATCCGATAGAATAGTCAAAGTCCAGGCAAAAAGGGTACCTCCGAGGTAACTTGAGGATTCTCTGCTAGGGTAAAGAACCTATGCCCAGTAATACAATTCTCTGTGTGGATACTGGTTTACTCTTCATTCAGAACCAAACCAAAACAGATAAGTGTTGACCTCACCAACAGAACTTGGTTCGAGAACGTCTCTGGATGTCTTGCTACAATTCGAAGATAAACTTCCACTTCCTCTTTCCTCAGTTTGGTAATGTGCACCACTACCACCTTGGTTCTTGGTGAGGTACAAAGGCAGGCAATGAAATTGAAATTGCGACCTTCCCAGGCAAATTCTAAAAAACGCTGATATTCCTCTGCCACAGGAAGATATGCATCCTTTAGGTAGAGAGAAGCTAACTAATCACCTGTGTGGAATACTGACTTTATTGTGGCTCCATGTTCAATTTCTGATGTTTTAAAAAACGTGTTCATACGTCAATCTAGAATAGCACATAAATCTCCTGATGCCTTTGAAACTAGGAACAAGGGGAAATAACGTCTAGACCCCATTGCTGAGGGGAAACTGGCACAATTGCCTCCTTTGCAAGTAGCAGAGATATGTAGTCCTG
The DNA here is from genome assembly GCA_024363595.1 of Xenopus borealis. Classification (NCBI taxonomy): domain Eukaryota; kingdom Metazoa; phylum Chordata; class Amphibia; order Anura; family Pipidae; genus Xenopus; species Xenopus borealis. The sequence goes on from CM044445.1 coordinate 23,417,429, forward strand.
AAAGACTGAATAATCGGCTCCACTATTGGTTCTCCCTTAAGAAATTAAAAATTGTCTTAAAAAGTACTGGTTGGAGCCTCATCTCAGCCAGCCTCATCTCATTGTGGCTTTGGTTGAATTATAGAGGACCTGGAATTCTTAGCCTTAGATGCATGATATAGCCTCCTCTCTGCGCCTGGAAGAACCCCCCCCCCACCCCCCCCCACCATGTCTTCTCTCTTGAAAGCACTTAGTTTGGGGCAAAAAAAGACTTTTACCCCCAGAAGACTCAGAAATAATATCGTCCAAAGGTTTACCAAAAATACTCACTTGCAAAGGAAATTTTAAATAAAGTATTTTTTGAAGCTGTATTCGCATACCAGGAGCAAAGCTCAATGCCCTTCTAGCCACAGTGGTATATGAGATATTACAGGCTGCCAATCTTGATAACTCTGCTGTTGCCTTTAGATGAAATTATGTTGCTTTCTCAAATCAGAAATGGCTTCATAGACTGCCTCCTTAGGAGAATTCTCCATAACAGCCTTTTCAATAGTATCTGCCCAAATAGACTGCTTTGAAAAACAGAAATAGCTGCACCGCAGCTTACAAGCAGCTCCAGCTGTTAAAGTGCTTTCTTAAATTCTGTCTGTCCGTTGGATGGTTTAAAATGTTGTCAGTCAGAAGTGCACACAGTTAGTGGATTTTCCCAGATCTCGAGCTACTCCTAAGAAAAAGATAAAGGTTAGAAAATGCTATTCTCAACAGGAAAATCTTTAGGGCCTTTAGTCCACTCCTGGTCAGTTATGTCCTTGATTCCTAACAGCTGAATTAGGGAAGGAATCAATTAGTTTCAAACATTTTGAACTTTCAGTTTCCTCCTCAGAGGAATGGGATTCATAATCCTCTGATATAAGGAATCTTAAAAAACAGAGCTAGAAGAAACAGGCTCTTTAGAAACATAGGTTGCCTTAGGGCCCTTACACACGGGCGTTTTTACCTGCGCTCCCCTGCATTCCGTTTTGCTGCATTCAGCCGCAGGGGAGCGCAGGTATAGACGCACTCAATTATTTTCAATGGGGCTGTACTCACACATGTAGGCGACAAACGCAGGAAAAATGCAGCATGTTGCATCTGAACCTGCGTTCGGCGCTTGCCTTACACGCGTCTCGTGGGTACAACCTCATTGAAAAGAATGAGGTGCATCTAGACCTGCGCTCCCCTGCGGCTGAACGCAGCCAAACGCAACGCAGGTCCAAAACGCCCGTGTGTAAGGGCCCTTAGTGTATCAGCTAGTGTCCTTGATCACCTGCATAATAGACTCCAGACTGAAGGATAAAGTAAAAGTGTAAGCAGATTCTCTTTCTTTATCATGCACAGCAAATTCCCGAAATCATGTCTGGCAAAGTCTCTTATGCTTTATAGCAGGATTGTCACATGCCCTACAGGGTCTGAAATCTGCATTTTCCTCCCTCCTGCGCCATTTTTTAGAAGCAACATGGACTGGATCACTGAGAATAATAATAAATTCACAGCTCTTTTCACAGAACCCTAAAATAAAATATAAGTATGCTGGTAGGGCACTTACCCAGAGGGTTGTAAAGCAGCCTGATCCATGTTGTCGCACTGTAAGGACTCCATAGACACAGAAGCTGAAGCCAATCTGAAATCAAGACCCGCCAGTGATGTCACTTCTGGTATGCAAACTGCAGGTGGCACCAGAGCACCAAAAAGGTATGTATACAAACAAGCCTGCCCCGGTCCTCTGCACAGTAATAAATCAGCAGAGCTTTGGGTGGAGGGAGCTGTAGAACTGCACCCGGTGATCAGATTACAAGAATCCATGAGTGCCCTACCTGCAACTGCTCTACTTACCCACAGAAGAAAACAAAGACGAGGGGAGTTGGAGGAGGAGGTACTTATGGGTATGGGAGGTGTGTTGTTTTCTTCTGCTTATCCAACAGGGAGAGTGTAGTGTATTTGTCTGTGACTTTACCACTGGAGTAATATAGAGGGCGCTGTGCTGCACCTGCAGCAGTTTCTCTCCTGTGCCTGTTCTCTCTTCTCTCTCTTCTTGTCTGTCTCTCCCTCATTCTCTTGTACAGCAGAGTTGCACCCTGATGTTTGGTCTGTTAAGCTATATGTTCATTGCTGAATAAACATGCAAAAGGTTGCTGCTGATGTGCCTCCTGTTTCCAGAGCCTGGGTATCACACACAGAATACTAAAAGGCTGCACAGCCAACACAACAGAGAGAGCATACCCAAATGTTATTATTATGCTGCCAGGGATGACCAGGAATCATCTGTTTCACTTTAGTATGAGAAGTGATGGCAACATTGTAACAGTTTTGGAAATCAGCACAGAGTAGCACAGTATATGGATTGATGTCAGTGGACCCAACCTATTTCTCTAAAATTATTTCCGTAGGATCCCCACAAAGCAAGGAAAACAGCAGCCACAGCACTGAGGGCTCAGCATTTCTGAAATTAGGCTGGTCGGGCCTAGACTTGCCAGAAGTAAGGATCATTTCAAAGAGAATCTAATGTATTATGTGAATGCATTTGTACCAAAGACTTGCACTGTTTGTATATCTCTCCAGATAACCCTGGTTGGCCAAGACAGAAGATCTGCTCTGACTGGACACATACTGCTTAACATTCGACCCACAGATGGAGGAGACTCATATGGTAGGGGGCACTAAATGACACTTTTTTAGATTGATTTAGAAGTTTCAGAAATTTTGGGTCCTTTACAATTCAATATCTACAACCCTCCTTAGATCAAAATAAATGTTTAAAACTTTAGGTTTCAGTACTGTTCCCATGCCAGCAATAGATTTGGGCAGTTTTAGAAAGGGGCATGCATAATATAATTATGTCTGGTCCTTGCTGGGCCTCAGTGCAGATCTAATTCATGGAAAATCACTTGAAGGAAAAGTTAAAACTAAGTAAGCGTTATCAGAATGGTCTATAAAAATACACCAGTAAACGCTCAAAGTATTGATGCTCTGAGTCCCCTGTCAAAAGAGACAGATGTTTTCTTTCCTTCTTGTTCACACTTGGACTTCTGTATCATAGTACTTAGTTACATAGTTAAATTAGGTTAAAAAAAGAATAAAGTCCATCAAGTTCAACCCTTCCAAAATAAAACACAGCATAGACACACCCCTCCACACTTTCACACTAACCATATATGCCCATAGCTATACTAACTCTAGAGTTTAGTATCACAGTAGCCTTTGATATTATGTCTGTCCAAAAAATCATCCAAGCATCAACAGAATCAGCCATCAAGTGCATTCCACAACCTCACTGTCCTCACTGTGAAGAAGCACCTATGCTGCGTCAAATGAAAGTCCTTTTCTTCTAGTCTGAAATGGTGGCCTCTGGTGTGTTGATCCTCTTTATGGGTAAAAAGGTCCCCTGACATTTGTCTATAATGACTTTCTGTTTTCAGCATAAACCTCCAGGGCTTGGCCTTCAGCATGCTCAGTTTTCTCCTCTCTAACTCCCTTTACCCACCTCCTCTCCTCCCTACTGTAATCTGAGCCCAGAGCTATGAGTGAGCAGGGAGAGACTCAGGCAGGAAGTGATGTCACACCAAACTAATATGGCAGATACTATCCTAAACAAACAGAGAGAGTTTCTAGAGCTGTTTACTCAGGTATGGTAAAGTATTCTGCAGAATAAATATATTGTTATAGCTTGCACTGTGGCTAATCCATTGGCTATAAACTTATTTGGTAGCTTTCCTTCTCCTTTACACTAAGCTGGTCCCTTGAATTTTCTGGGCCACAGTACTGGCGGTACCAGTGTCAATTTGTCCCTTATTACAGATTCCTAACCAAAAACTGAGGAAGTAGATAATAAAATCAGGCACTAAAAATATTGTGTATAAACACAAACCTGTGCTTTCCCATGCATGGTTATTTTCAGTTCTCCTTTATCATTTAGCTAATAATGCAGGTCATATGCCTTAAGTTCTAAATTATGCAAACAATTTTGATCAGGTTTTGTGGGTCAGATTTTATCTGATCCAAAAGATCTTGTCATGCAACAGCACAAGATGTCATACAAACTCCCCATAGCTGTAATGTAGGTTGGATCATATAAAGTCAGATGGTATGTTTCATTCATTAATCTATCTTAAAGTCAGTGTATTTCAATGAGAAGAAAACGTCTGATCATCGGATGAATGGTTTAACACCCAGACTTATTACCATGTGTATGAAATATATATATTATGCCTCTAGGTGAATGCTGTGTGTCAGTAAACCCACTGAATAGTGGTACTGACCATCAGTTCCAAGCATTCCTGTCCCAGCGAGGAGAAGAGACTGGATCCATTCGTGGCTGGGTTACAGTAAACCCATTGAAAAGCCCAAATACCCTGCAGAGAGATAACGAAAAAGGTAAGACTGGCTCTTGTATGTTGGGGGCTGCATAAACATGTATGCATACTGCATATAAATGAGTCTGACACCATATTTTTCTGGTCTCTCCTCAGTAAGAGAGGGTTCCTCTCTGCTCACATGTGCTCCTGTTTCTCCACGTGATCCTCCTGCTTCACGACCCGCAGCACGAACAGCCAGGTAATAAACCTCTTTTATGAAATACACTACTCAGACTGATAGATACAATAATAATTCTGTAGATTATCAACATAAATTCATGCATTTGCACTCTTACAGGCGGCGGCCAGCAAGTCTGTGCTGTGTGATGGAAAGTTACAGCAATGCTGAATATTTTCTGTTTGAGGGAATTCCTTCTCCTCGTACCCCAACCTCTCCAAGGCCCCGCTCAGCACTAGTGATTGGAGACCATCAGAGCTCAGATTCACATGGACAAAGATTCAACGTTCGGCCGGAGCTGGGAAAAAATTCTGCCTCAGTTCAAACAGGCAAACCCAGTAGGGCCACCTCCAGGTTTGTATTATACTGATAAAGTGTACAAATAAAGTGCCAATATCTTGTAATTAGTGGCACAAAGCCAGACTAAGTCACTTATATACTGAGATGAATAGGTGTCACTTTATGTGAGAGCTTGCAAAATAAGTGACCCCTGGTAACCAAAACTTACTAAAAGTGCAGAGTGAGTGAGGGGGCGACATCGAGCAGCAGAGTGGTTGTCTGGGTTGTTATATGGAAAATGTAATGTTATGATGGATAAACTAGCAGTTAAGCAGGTTTTATATGTATATACTTAAAAGGTTGACCTTGATGGACGTGTGTCTTTTTTCAACCTAACTTACTGTGTTACTGTGTGTGTGTAAAGCTGGCAACATACCAGAAGATCTTCTAAATTGTGGGGTCATCAAAGTGGTATTTTTCCAAAATATGGCTAGGGTTGCCACATTTTCTGGGGGAAAAATGGCCGTCTTCCTATATTATTGTCGTTTTTTTTCCTTTTAATAACATTGGCATCAAGCTACTTTTTAAACAGCTAGGTCGGTAAAATGCCAGCCAGGTGGCAACTGTAGATGTGTCCACTAGTGGGGTGCAGGTTGAGAAAATCTTGACCCACACCGACCCTAAGCCGCCCCCTCCCAACCCTCAACCAGGCCACTGTTCCCCCATTATTGCAGTAGGGAAGGGCAGGAGAAGAACTCAACCTGGTAGATTTTGTGAAGGAGCCAGCCCGAATGTGCCCTACCTGCAGGTTTTGCGGATTTCAGGCCGGCCTGCACATCACGAATGGCCAACTTGAGCTGAGTTACATCAGGTCTAGACTAGATTTTTTTACCCTGGGGTCAACAATCAGATCATAGCGGTAAGAAAGTTTAATCTGATGCAGTCCTCGCCCCAACTGTAAAAGTCGCCAATTTCCAGTATGATATCGGGCTAGGCCCATGTAGGCCCCATACATGGATCAATTATCGTCCCATGTGAGGGATAACTAACTGTATCTCCTGTTTATTGTTTGTCCATTCCAGTGGTTTCCTTCAGCGTATACTGGGTCCGTCAGTAGTATTGTAGTTTTACACCTGAATGGAAAATATATGAAACTTGTGCTTCTATGACTGTTCCTAACTCCAAGGCCTGGTGTATGCTCCCTGTAGTACTGGTCAGAGAGGCTCAAGGTGCAAGTGCAAGCAGCATAGAATTGAGGTATTTCTGTATGTCACAGTTCTGGAATGTGATATCTTTTCTTTCTTTCTAAGGTCCCTGGCCTCACACAAAGGCTGCTAACTTCTAGAATTGCTGAGAATCAAAAAATGCCACATGTAGACAAGACGAATCCGAGTCCCAATTCTGTGGATAGATGGCAGTCAAACAAAAGATACAAATCACTGGCATTTAGGTGACACATATACAGATACTGCTTTTACCTTGGAGCCGGAATTTTACCTTTGTGGAAATTCCTTTTAATTGCCATTAGATGGCAGGAATAACACTATCATTTGGGAACCATTGGGAAATCAGCTCATCCTACACATAATTATAGAGTTATTTACATACTATCAGAAAGCAACGCACCCACACGTCTCTCTATAAAATGTCAAATAGGAACTATTCTTACTGCAAATAGACTGAGTGAGTGTGCACAAGCTTTCACATATAAGTGGAAACAGTTCAGTCTTTTGTTTATATCCTGGGTCAGATTGGGCTGGTGGGACACTGGAAAAAACTTGGTGGGCCCCGACCTGGACTTGCTCCCCCCAATTGGCTGCCCCATACAAAAAGAGGTCTTGTGCCATGGCATGCTAGCAGGTTTGTGGTGAGGGTTTAGAAGTCAGAAGGGGGCCCCCGGTGACTGCCAGGAGGGCCCTTCATGTTGCAGCCCTGGTGATCCCCCAATACTCCAGTCTGACCCTTTTTGTATTATGCCAACATATCTATCAACTTTTAGGAGACACGTTGCTCATTCCTGTCTGCCTCTTTCTCAGTGGAGCTTACAATCTAAGTATACCTACATGAATGTTATCATATTTATTTTATCAAGATAAGGAAAAGTTTATTTAGCATCTTCATATTCTCCAGTAATGCAGAGTTGTAGAAAATTGCAATTTGCAAGAAACTGTTCACATGAAGTTATCCTACTATATGAGGAGCATGAGGAGCTTTTACAACAAATGTACGAATTATATGTTTTATTATAAAACAAATGTAAAAATATTACTAATCCATTATAATTATTTCTTGAATAAATGATTTCAAATGTCTGGATTTCATTCATAAAGTCATGTTTTCCATTTTAATTAAAATGTATTTCCTTTAAAAGGATAAACTAACCTTTACATTTAAAATTTTTGGTATGTTAATGATGGATCTGTGCTCTGTTCATTAGCAAAGTGGCCCCTTCCATCGCCCTGGTTTGTGTATTAAAAGTGAGCATTCGGGTTTTTATGTTTTTTTTTTTTTTTT
>CM044445.1:23444627-23459908 GCA_024363595.1 Xenopus borealis
AAGTGCTGGCTCTTTCTGAAAGCACATGACCAGGCAAAATGACCTTAGATTACTGCCTACTCACCAATATTACAACTAAAACAATACACTTGCTGGTTCAGGAATTCAAATTTATTTTGTTGAGTAAAGTATTTGCAGTGTAAACAGAATCCCTTTAAAGTTGGGAGATCAAAACTGTTGCCTGGGGGTCCCCACACACACTGAGTGATGTTCAGACAATTCAACTGAAGTTGGCTGCAATTGCCTGGCCGTTACTTTTAAAATACCAGTGCAATTTCACAGCTTTCTGTGTTTTGAACTGTCACTTTCCTGCAGTGCTCTTTTGGAAGAAAAATTCAGAAAAACCCTATGCGCTGTTTCACAGTCTGCCCATAGTCTGCATTACATAGCCCTCTGCTTCTCTGAGAGTATATAAAACTTTCATGGAGATCAGACAGAGACCCCGAAGAAATACAGAAAACTGAGAACACCACGTGGAAGCACATGGAAGTTCAGCCTTTTTCACACTTCTTTACAAATGACCCCATGGGTGTTCAATATGAGCTAAATAATTTGTTTTCATATGTGTCCTGTTATGCAAAAAAAAAATCTTAATTTACTGTATAAAGCGTATGAGAGAGAAAAATATTTTATTTTAACTACAAAGTGTTTATATTAAAGGGGTGGTTCACCTTCAAGTTAACTTTTAGTATATTGTAGGAGGGCCAATTCTAAGAAACTTTTCAACTGGTCTTCATTATTTATTTTTCATAGTTTTTTAATGATTTGCAATTTTCTTCTGTTTCTTTGCAGATTTCAAATGGGGGTCACTGACACCATCTAAAAACAATTGTTCTGTAAGGCTACAAATGTATTGTTATTGCCACTTTTTATTACTTATCATTCTATTCAGTCCATCTCCTATTCATATTCCAATCTCTAATTCAAAGAACCCAAATTGCTGACACTGCAAACTAGAGAGCTGCTGAATAAACAGCTAAATAACTCAAAAACCACAAACAATGAAAAATTAAAACCAATTGCAAATTGTGTCAGAATATCGCTCTCTACATTATACTAAAAGTTGACTCAAAGGTGAATAATCCCTTTAAGTGATTAGTGGATACCTTACTATCTTCACCTATTGCTCATAGAAGAGTTAGCAGGGTTAGAGAAATACATAGGGGTATGCAATGTGTCCCCACCCCCACTCTAATTGCTGCCTGAATTTCAACCTTATACATAAGGCGGTGTTAATTGTATGAGTAGTTTAAACAGGATTAAATACCTTCCCTTCTCTAATTTTGCTGCAAGAATGACAAAAATGATGGTTTGTTTGATTTACTAAAATAACAATGGGTAGAAAGCATTTAGCAATGTTCTGTACTTTTTTATTGGGCTAATGATAAACAGAGTGTATTGTCCCATCATGTAATGCCCCTCTAGCCTCATGAATAGAGAGTCTCTATGATTGTAACTTTGCTGGCTAAAAGTGGCCATACACAAGCAGATAAAGCTGCTGATATTGGTCCTTTAGACCAACGGGTCTTCCTGATTGATATCTGGCCACAATATAGTTCGGGAAGGTTTCATTTTTCTTGCGACTGACCCTTTGCTCCTCGTTGTAATACGATTGTTAGGCCCTAAGGCCAAATGTTCGGATTACCCCCATATAGCCCTGCCATAGGTGGGCATATCGGGCATATCGGGGAAAAATCCACTCACCTTTGGCGATGTTGCCAAACGAGCAGATCTTATAATGTACGGCCAGCTTTAAGCTGACCATACTTGCTACAATATGAGGTGACTATACATGCTACAATTATGATCTTTTCCACAACCACTGGTCATATGAAAGATCGTAGTTGCTGAATCCGATGCAGGTAAAAACAAAAAGAATTCTTTAGCTAAGATGATTCATCATTAACGTCATCATTTTCGGCATCTTGAAAAGTGCCCAATCAAAATTTCCAGGCTGGTAAAATACTGGTCAGGTGGCAACCCTAGCTGGAGCAGATTCCTCTATAAAATGGCTTTATGTTGGGATATACTGTATAGTGTTATGTTGTGTAAGGCCCTAACTATTTATACTATAATTAACTACAAATACAACTGTCTTTCTGCTTTAGGCGAGGAGGACCACACAAAACCACAGTAAGTCTAAAATATCTCCTTATAGGGAATCGTTAACAGGAATGAGGATACTAATAGACACAAGATAACGGTTGCATATCCTCAGCCCGAGTGCCCAGCTTAATGCATTAGTGTGGGTAAAGTCATAGATGGTTGGGCTGAATATATTTGTAAAATGTGTATAACTGGTTTATTTGGATACATGGTGATCCCCAACCAGTAGCTTGTGAGCAACATGTTGCTCTCTAACCCCTTGGATGTTGCCCTCAATGGCCTCAAAGCAGGTGCTTCTTTTTGAATTCCAGGCATGGAGGCAAGTTTTGGTTGTATAAAAACCAGGTGTATTGCCAAACAAAGCCTCAATGTAGATTGACAATCCATATAGGGGCTACTAAATGGCCAATCACAGCTCTTATTTGGCACCCCAAGAACATTTCTTGTGATCATTCTGCTCCCCAACTCCTTTTACTTCTGAATGTTTCCCACAGGTTCAAAAGATTGGGGATCCCTGTTTTAGACTGTAGTTAATTAAAAGCCACTAGTGAGTCACCCTACTAACACATGTAAAACCATCCACAACCCACAGTCCCACAGTAACAGGACTCCATGGCCCAATACAGATATATGTGTGTTTCAACACATGGCACAGCATTTGCCAAATTGCCCCAAAGAGTCACACTGCACACACAATGGAACTTTTTCGAATCACGGTAACAAGCACTTTCTATGAGCAGTTTGACAACTCATGGGGCTGAATAGAACCATTTGGCAGAGGTAGTGCCATGAAACACACTGCAACAACCCACACAGCAAGTGTGATATAAGACACTTCACATACACACATGAACATTCCAAAGTCTAATAACAGCTTCTGTTGGAGGCTCTGCTTTCGGCTCACAGCCCAAAATCTTTTTAGTAGGTTAACTTTATTTGACCAAACTATCCTTTGTGTGTGTTTGTTTACACATAGATTAGATGTTCCACTGGGGAATTCATTTAGGGTAAAGCCACACGGGAAGATTTCGGGGAGATTTGTCGCCTGGCGACTAATCGCCGCGACTAATCTCCCCGAATGGCTTGCACAAAAGTCGCTTGCGCCTATTCACACGCGGCAACGCAGTTTTCGCTCAAAATTTCCTCACAAGGCAGTTTCAAGCGACTTTAAAAAACGTATTGCTGCGTGTGAATAGGCACCGGCGACTTTAGTGCTAGCGGGTACAAGATACGAGCAAGCCATTCAAGGAAATTAGTCGCCTCAAAGACGTGGCATTTTGTCGCCAGGCGACTAATCTCGTCGAATCTTCTCGTCTGGACGAGCCCTTACACTAGGGAATAGATTACTACCATTTGTATAAAAGTAATTTATGAATGCAGCACGGTATGCAAAAATGCAATTTTCGAATGCAAATTACAAAGTTTTTACCCACAATGCAGCATTACGAAGCAGGCCCTGTGATCCAGGTTCCCCCCATGACAGTATAGTCTGCTTCCTCTATAGTTACGTGAGTGTTTTTATGCATTGGGACAGCTCCCAGTTAGCCCACAATAATACTTAAATGCTTAAATGAAAGAAATGCTGCATTGTGGGTAAAACATTGTAATTTGCTTTCCAAAATTGCATTTTTGCATACCATGCTGAATTCATAAATTACTTTTATACAAATGGCAGTGTATGACTGATATGAAACAGACAGCTTCCAATGTTGGGTACAATAACTTTAGCACTGAACATTCCTTCCCCCATCCCACCATACCTGCTTTTTCTGCCACCAGAAACTGCAGGCCCAGTCCAACTCTAGAGGCATTTGTAAGAAAAGAAGCAGAAACAAAGTGTGTTCAGCAGCTTCCCTCTTCCAGCTCAGGGGTAATGGTTTGGTGGGCACACTTTGCCATCCTTGCCCTGGGTGACAGCATGCTTTGCTATGAACCTAACCATCCTAATTAAAGGACACACAGCTCCAGGGATAATACAACACCTTCATGTAAACAAAAGAGATGAAATATTTAGCACCACTGCTGAACATGATAAAATGTTTTCAATAAAAAAAATTCAGTATTTCAGATACTGTCATTTGTTTCCTCCCACTATGATAGGACTGCTCCTTACAGCAGGTTTACTGACAAAGCTTCATGCATATCCATGAGTGTATATAATACAGGAAGAATTTCTTCTGATTATAGTTGTGTATAGCTTTGTATAGATTTACTATGGTAGCCATAATTGGAAATATTCCTTCAATTTACATGTTTTTCTGTTTTTTGCAGATGACTGAGGACATCATGACCACTTCCTACCCTACTTTCCTTCCAACCCCCTACCTGCCAATTAATTTGTTGATGAATCTAACCAAGGACACTGAGGATATTTGTGTTTTTGACGAGGGATTTAAGTTTTTGCTGCTGCCGGTCTCCTACAGTGCAGTGTTTATGGTGGGCCTGCCTCTAAACATAGCCGCTATGTGGATATTCATTGCCAAAATGCGCCCATGGAACCCTACAACAGTTTATATGTTTAACCTTGCACTGTCGGACACATTGTATGTTCTGTCTCTGCCCACCCTGGTCTATTACTATGCTGACAAAAACAACTGGCCCTTTGGGGAAATTCTTTGCAAGATTGTAAGATTCCTCTTTTATGCCAACCTCTATTCCAGCATTCTGTTCCTCACCTGCATCAGTGTGCACCGATACCGGGGAGTGTGCCACCCTATAACTTCTCTGAGGCGTATGAATGCTAAACACGCTCATGTCATCTGTGCTTTGGTATGGCTATCTGTAACGCTCTGCCTTGTCCCCAATTTAATATTTGTCACAGTCAGCCCAAAGGTCAATAGCACCATTTGCCATGATACCACACGTCCTGAAGATTTTAACAGATATGTGGAATACAGTACTGCCATCATGTGCCTACTCTTTGGCATCCCATGTCTCATAATTGCAGTCTGCTATGGACTCATGGCAAGGGAACTGATGAAACCAATAGTCAATGGGAACCATCAGACTCTGCCATCGTACAAAAAGAGATCCATTAAGACCATTGTTTTTGTTATGATCGCATTTGCTATTTGCTTTATGCCTTTTCACATCACTCGCACCCTATATTATTATGCCCGGCTGCTTGGGATCAAATGTTATACACTCAATGTGATTAATTTCACATACAAGGTGACACGTCCTTTGGCCAGTGCCAACAGTTGCATTGACCCTATACTCTACTTTCTGGCCAATGACAGGTATAGACGTAGGCTGATAAGGACAGTCAGAAGAAGAAGCTTAGTTCTGCACAGGAGGTGTATGCATACAAACCACCCAGAGACTGAGCCACATATAATAGCAGGGCCTATAACTGTGATTTCTGCTGAGGAGATACCTAGCAATGGCAGCTTGGTGAAAGATGAGAATGGAGAAGGAAGTAGAGAGCACAAGGTTGGATTGACAGACACCAAAGAGGTAAATCAAATGACAAGTGTGAATCACCAAAGCACGATCAAGAGAAATTCTACAGACAGAAATATGAAAGAAAAAAGACATGGGGAGAACTATCTTCCCCATGTAGAGGTAGTTAAAAAGGAACATTATGAGACAAAAGAAGAGAACGGAAAAACAAATGAACAGAGCCGTAAAACCAATGCTCAACAGGATGAGATTCAGACACAAATTGACAGTAGAGTAAAAAGAGGAAAATGGCAACTGAGTTTAAAGAGGGGTGCAGCACAAGATGGTGAAGAAGGCCACATGGAATCCTCATGGGAAGGAGAGGGGACCTCTACCTGGAATCTCCTGACACCTAAAATTTATGGCAAGAAGGACAGGTTGGCCAAGAATGTAGAAGAAGTCGGTTATGGGAAAGAAAAAGAGCTGCAGAACTTCCCAAAGGTATAAGAAGGCTGAGATGCAAATCATTGTACTGGTATGAGACCTGTTATCAAGAATGATTGTGACCTGGACGTTATTGGATATGGAGTAATTTTTGTAATTTGAATCTACATATTGTACCTTCAGTCTGCTAAAATCATTAAATAAACCCAAAAGGACTATTTTGCCACCATTATACAGCTTAGTTACCAATGAGTAAAAGCTACTGATTTATTATTACAGAGAAAAAGAAAATAATTTTTAAAACATGGAAGTATTTGCTTAAAGTGGAAGATAGTCTTCCAACAATTCATAGCTTTTTGGACATTGGGTTTCCAACTGTGAATTGTAAATATGTATTTGTGTATTAAACCAAGTATTGCTATGGCTTTTCCAGCAATGAACCCTGAAAAAAGTTTTTAAACATTCTTGGGACACCTACAGACTGTTGGAACCAAAATAATGAACTTTTCAGTTGTGCCACATGAAAAGGGATATCTATTTGCTCCATTAAATGTTAAGGGGAAATGTGTACCTATGTGTGTTTTTTTTAGTTTGTAACTGCTTTTCATTTTTTCAGGAAGATGTTTTTCAGGGGAAGTACAAATGTTATAAGTGCTGAGCAGCTCAAACTCCCCTTTGTCCTGAGGTTGGAAGAGTCCATAGACTATGAGAAGGGCAGTATTAGAGATCTACTGTTATATCCATCACCTGAAACAATAATCATAAGGAGCCAATGAATGCAGATTTCTATATCAAGAATTTGGCAAGGACTGGGCATGGGTACAGAGTAGCTCTGTTATGCCCCGCTGCAAATACCTGCAACAGAAAAACATCTAAAATCTATAGACTAGTTCTTTGTATAGGATGGTTGCTATGGTTTACTGCTCCTGGGCAAACTTAGAGCCTTTCGTTACATATGGGGGTTAATATTTCCCAACTGATTGAGTAGGACTGCATGGATTTCAAGTTTGTATTAAGGCAAAGGCAATATATATGAACTGGAGGTCATCCCTGAAGGATGGTGGTGGTGACGTTTTCTGGCACCATAGTTTTCCAATACAGGTATGGGATTTATTATATGTTCTATTAAATGCTTGGAAACTGGGTTTTTTTCCGGATAAGGGATCTCTCTGTAGTTCTCTAGACCATACCCTCATCCCCTATGCCTTGCTTTGTGGTTAATTTCATTCAAGGTAGTGTTTTATTACTACAGAGAAAATGGAAATAATTTTTTAAAAGTTAGACTCTTTTGATTCTAGAGGACTTTATGTGAGATGGGTGTAACTCACCTGTATGGTCAAATACCTGTAGGTACTAAGCCATATGTGCTCATGCCCTCTGGGGCTCTGTGGTTAAAGTATTTTTTTTTTAAGCTCAAATATTACAAAACATATTTCTCTTCTTTTCAAGCTGAAAACTGGTTACAGTAACTGCCAGGTTCTGCTTGGTTAGTAGTGTCCTACTCAGCATTTTCTCTCTCCTAACAATTATTGTCTTTATCACCAGGCTCTAAACATTTCCATGGTTACGCTTTAAAAACCCTCAGAATCAGCTGGGCTCCTAGTAAAATAGATTGTCCCCAGAGCTTTAAAGACTGGAATGTTTCTTGTTGTCACACATTGTGGCTTTCTTTGTTGGGACAGGTAATAAAGTGGCTTAGTGCCCAGCTGCACATTTAGTAGGGGGATATGGCAGCAGAGGAATGTACTGTCAGCCATTGAGAAACAGAACTGCAAGTACTGTAATTGAAAGAAATATTCCTAGTTTGGTCACAGCAACATTAGTGTGATTATTTGTCATGCTCTACTGTACTGTCTAGTGTTGTGTTTGGTAGTTGAGGATTAGGAGAGTATAACAGTGCTTTATTCGCAGGTCATGCAGCCATTACATAACAGCAGTAAGTCTTACTTTCACTTTCAAATTGTACAGAAAGTCCTATGTATGCACAGTGCCACCTGCAGGCCATTTGTATAAACACCACATTTAGTGTCTTATATTTTACAGTAGGGGGTACTTTATTCTATCTATCTATCTATCTATCTATCTATCTATCTATCTATCATCTATCTATCTATCTATCTATCATCTGTCTAGTTTATAGATTCAGTCTACCAGAGACAATACTATCATCTATCTATTTATCTATCTATCATCTATCTACATGTTTCCCATACATTCCATTTCTTGTGGAAACCTTTGGCTCCAGTGAGATGTAATCTGCATGCATGCAGCAATGACAGAGCTGAGAAAACCCTGCGGTGTCAGATTAGAGGTAAACAAAAGATCCTAAAAATAACGTTTTGTCCTGGAATTCCTTGAGATGAACGAGTCCCATTTAGCAGGGAGCCATTGTTGGGAGAAAGCCTACAGATAGGTCGCATATGAAAGGACTGTAGCTGTGTAACTGGACTAATCTCATACAGGAGCAGGGGAGACAGGCAAGAAAAAAAGTGCAACTGAAGGGCAGAAACAACTATACACACCACAGTTCTCTTTAGTACAGTCCCAACATACCAAGAGCAAACCGGAAACAGCATTATGTTTTATTTGGGTGATGGCACAAATATAATTTCTCCATAGGCATATTTCAGCCATCAGAGTAATGCTCTATACCGCACTGTATTGCCTGGGTGTAAATGCATATTTTCAGGCCTTTCCCTATTGGAGGCAGAACGTTTAGATTTATATGAATTACAGGCATCAGGGCTGTATTGGGGTCACCAACTCCAAACACCCCACCTCCCTTTGCCAATTGACAAGAGTGCAGTACATACAGTGTATGCATGTGCCTGTTGTCACCCTCATATCTGACATTTAGTCATAAGGATCCAGTGGCAGATTGGGGCAGACTTTTTTAGCCTATATAGAAATTAGGACCCTGACAGGTGGCACAGATAGAGTTAACAGCTGTTTCTCTGCAAACTAAAATACATTGATGGAGAAACACTACACTTGCCATAGGCCTTAGAATACAGCACAGAAACAACTATACAGGTATGGGACCTGACTGTTATGCAAAAAGTTCGCGACCTGGGGTTTTCCGAATAAGAGTATTTCTGTCATTTGGATCACCATACCTTAAGTCTACAAAAAAAATCATTACAACACAAATTAAACTAAATAGCATTGATTTTCCTCCAATGAGGATTAATTATATTATATTTGAGATCACATACAAGGTATTGTCTTATTATTACAGAGAAAAAGGAAATCATTTTTAAAAATTATAATTTGAATTAACTTTAAATGGAGTCTATGGGGGATGGCCTTTCCATAATTTGGAACTTTCTGCATCATGGGTTTCTGGATAATGGATCCCATACCTGTACTAGCAAAGCTAGAATACAGGAAAATGTGCAAGGGGTCCAGCTGTTTTTTCAATGTTACTCTCTACCCTGTGCCGATAATACTCTCTCTTTAAATCATGTTTGCAGAGAGCGCTTATAAATGATCCGTAGGAGTTTCTAGTGTTTGTATCATCATAACCAATGTGACATTAGTCCCCTGGCAGGACTTACAGTGGTATTTATGTGGCATCATCACAACCAGCGCAGACCAACTGCAGTCGTACCTGGGGCGTAAAATGCCATGTGAAGAATACAATTAATGGTTTATTTGAATTGTGTAAAGAAAATATTAATTGAGTACAATATTAATTGAGTGCAATGATCATTTTTACTGTGTGGTGTTGGGATGTAATGTCCCCAAATGCTCTTTTTATGGCTTCTCTGTCCAGTTCAAAAGCTTTATGAAAGAAAGTCTGCAAGAATGTTAGTTTCCTACAGTGCCCGATTGATTATACCCTTTGCCTTTCTCACATAGTAAATTAAATAGAGGAACCTGTATTGTCCCCAATGGAGCCCAAAAGACCATCAACCATTAATTGCAGCAAAACTTCTTTAAGGCTTATTTTAATAACAACAGAGAGAACTGGGAGAAAGGTTAAAAAAGAAAATATTTACATCATAACAACAATAATGAAAGATCAATGTTCGCTTATGAGGAGAATTATGTCCTTATATATTCCTTTAGCAACTAAGCCCTAGTACTTTGATTACAGAAAAACAGGGCCAGCAGGCAATATGAAAAACTATGTATAATCAAAATAATTTATTTATATGTACAATTATATTCTGTGTTTTGAAATGCAGCATTTTTAAAAAAAAGTTCCCTCAAAATTATACACTAAGGGGCACATTTATCAAGGGTCGAATTTCGAAGTTAAAAAACTTTGAAATTCAACCATCAAATTTTTTAAAAGCGTTTTTTCGATCGAAAATGGACTGTTTGTGATAGAATAAAAATAGTTCGAATCGCTCAATTGAATCATTCAATTCAAATGATTTCCCCCTCCAAAAAATTTGAATTTAAAAAAAAACACTCCTTAAAGGTTATAGGAGATCCCCATAGGCTAAAAGAGCAATTCAGCAGGTTTAAGGTGGCAAAGGGTCGAATTCAAATTTTTTTCAATTCAAATCGAATTTTGGCCTACTCAATAGTCGAAGTACCCAAAAATTACTTTGAAATTCAAATTTTCACTTCGACCCTTCATAAATCTGAGCTAAAAAAGATAAATAATGTACATGATAAGGCACAATATCCATCTATAACAGAATATATTTATTACACAGAGAATTATATATATATATATATATATAAATATATATATATATTTATGGGGTCTGCCAGCAGTATAAAATGAAGGGGTTGTTCACCCTTGAGTTAACTTTTAGTATGACGTAGAGGGCAATATTCTGAGTTTATTTGTGTTTTTTTTTATTATTTTATTTTTCATTTGTCCAGCAACCCTCCAGTTTGAAATTTCAGCAGTTATCTGGTTGCTAGGGTACACATTACCTTATCAACCAGGGAGAGGACCTGAATAGAAAAACAAGTAATAAAATGTAACGATAAAAGAGTAGCTTCACAAGACAATATATTTTTTGGCTGCTGGGGTCAGAGACCCCCCATTTGAAAGTTGAAAAGGGTCAGATAAAGATGGCATATAATTCAAAAACTCTAAAAAAAATAAATAATGAATAATTGAAAAATTGCTTAGAATTTGCCATTCTATAACATATTAAAAACTAACCTAAAAGCGAACCATTCCTTTAGAGTCGGGGCAGACTGGCAAATTCTGGGAGTTTTAGCCACCTGGCAACTAATCGCCTCTTCTGAGGGGCAACTGCCTTTCGTCTGCTTGAATGTAGAATCGCCTGCACGAATGCACTCGTGCAACTTCCATTTCTGAAGTCACCTGAAGGACTTGAGAAATCGAAGCACCGCGAGTGCATTAGCGCAGGTAATTCTTCATTAGAGCAGACGGAAGGCAGTTCAGGGATATTGTCGCCCCACATAAGAGGCGATTAGTCGCTCCGAATCTGTTTGTCTGCCCCAACCCTTAAAATGTAGTAACTAGCAGTTCTGTTAATATAATCAAGTTTTAATTTTCAGAGCTCTTGAAAATGTAGGAGAAAATTAACTTTTCAGAGCTCCTGGCAGGCAAGTTATGGCTCTATACACACAGGTTCTTTTAAAACAAATTGCATTTTGTGGGGAAATAATTATATTTTAAGACAATTAAAAATAAATTCTGATTTCTAGTTTTCTACATTCAGCAGCATGACTTTGATAAAACTGACCTCATTTACTATCTTGCAACACTGGAATCAATGAATGAAGGTCTCCAAAGTCATAAGTGTCCTAACTCGACAGAAGACTTACCCCTGCACACAGACTATTCCCTAGATCCTAAACTCACAGTCCCTGTGCCCTACATCCATCACAGGATTCGTAACTCTGCATCCTCTCCCAGTCCGTAGTGGGTCTTGTGCTCGTGGAAGAGTTTGAGCAGGGAACACTTGTACATATTATGGTATAAATCCACAGTCTGGGGGCTTGGGTCCTGGATTTTGGGCACACTTATCGGCTCACCCACTAGAATGTGGAAACAAAAGTAAAATTAAGAAAGGAATTTTGTTCTTGGGCAGCAATTTATATAGTTAAAAATATTCCCAACTTACCAACAGTTGTAATTGGCCGAGGGTATGGCAAAAAGCCCTTTGATTGGAGGGATGTTATGCCACGGCCATAGAAGAAACATGGAGCAAACCCAAAGAGTTTCTGGAACTTCCATTGAGCAGTACGGAGAAGGCTGTCTTCTGGAAACTGGACCTGCTGGTACAGCTCATTCTCACCAAACGAAAAGGAAGGAACCAAGTCGGCCCTACACAAGACAAAAAAAAGGTAGAGACCATCTTATTGATGTATATAAGTGTGCCTTAATGTTTGGGGAAATACTCCAAACTCAGAACCATGAGAAGAATGACAATAAGCGAGTTGTTTTGATAGCTGAGAATTAGTAGATTATAACAGTGCTTTATTAGCAGGTTCATGCAGCCATTACACAACAGTAACCAAAGCTCTATCACTCTCAAGCTGTACAGAAAGTCCTGTGTATCTGTCCTGTATTATATGATATATGGACATTACTGACCCGTGTTCCAATGCAAGTCGGACAAATCCTCGCCTCCTGCTTAGTATCACAGTGGTAATGCCTGGCTGGCACGACAGGGATTCGGCAGCTCCACCAACTACAATCACCACTGCATTGCCACAACCACTCTGAGACAGTACATAGCTGATTGCCTTCCGATTCACCGGGCACAGTCCTGCAAATAGAGAAGGTCAAAGAAGGCCGACTTGTATAGAGCACTTTAGCCCCAATAGTAAAACTCTGTTCCTGAGGTTCTGGGGAATTGGGCTTACTCACCAAGTTATGGGTGGAATCTGTACAAAGACAGAAAAGTAAGCTTCAAGACATTAAACAAAAACTAACTAGGAATTAGTCTAGACATGTTACACCTTATGTTTAGGACTGTGTACCAGCCCAAGGCAACCTCAGCCCTTACTGAGTCTTTACCCATCTTCTGCTATTTCATAGCACATGCTGCTTTCAGTTACTTCAGCTAAGGGTTATGGCAGCACAGAAACTTGCAAAGTCTGCTCCAGGACTTACAATGATTCAATAAACAAGAGTTAAAGAAGTGGTCCCCAAACTTTTTTATCCTTGAGCTGCATTCAAATGTTAAAGGAGTTGGAGAGCAACACAAGCATGACTCGTTGGGTGCCAAATATGGGCTCTGGTTGGCTATTAGGTACCCCCTATGTGGACTGGCAGCCTACAGGAGGTTCTGTTTTGCCTTAAATCTGTCTTTTATTCAACCAAAACTTGCCTCCAAGTCAGAAATTCAAAAATAAGCACCAGTTTTGAGGCCACTGGGAGCAACATGCTCACAAACCAGTTGTTGGTGATCACTGTGTTAGACTATACATAAATGCTGCTCTTTCACTTCTAAGAACCATAACATCTTTGCAATCACCCAGATTCCTATCCCCAGTGTCTTGGGGAAAATTGAGTTGGTATAACTGATCCTTACCACGTGTTCACTCCTCACATCAGTCATATTCACCTCTGGAATATTTCTAAACTATAACTATTCATTATCAAGCATTTCATTATTTAATCAATTCATTCCAAAGTCGTTAATAAATAGGCTATGCTTTATATATGGACCCAATAAAATTCACACGTGTAAGCATTAAGTTCATATGTTCCAACACTGTTAAAAAAAACAATTCAAGGAGAGCTCAATAATAGATGTCCCAGGAATTGTTCCAGATATTTTAAAGATTAATTATGAAGCACATAAGACTTATGCATCAATAATGAAATACTTGATAATTAAAGGGCAAGGAAAGTGTAAAATAGAATAAGGCTAGAAATGCTGTATTTTCTATACTAAACATAAACATGAACTTACTGCACCACAAGCCTAATCAAACAAATTATTTATACTTTCAAAGTTGGCCACAGGGGGCTGTCATCTTGTAACTTTGTTAGACATCTCTGCAATATCAAGACTCGCACATGCTCAGTGTGATCTGGGCTTCTTAGGGGTCGTCATAAAGTATCAAAAAACAAAGCTGCTTGAGTACTGCATGGCTGGTAAGTAAGGCAGGGGCTCCCCCTGCTGTTCAAAAGTATGATTGTTTCCCTGCCAGAAGTTAGGGACTGTATGACAATTCCTATCCACAGCAGTAAATGAAGGAGAATTTCACTACATACAGTCAGGTTTCTTATAAAAACAGTACACATTTTTTAATTAAAGTATATTGGAGATAGATTTCTTTTTCATTAAAGAAAGTAAAAATTGGATTTTATTTCTTTGCCTTTCCTTGCCCTTTAATAGTAAATATACAATGAATTAATGTTTGATGACTATTATATATGCAATGAATTAATGATTGGTGATTATTTGGACAAACTCATTTGGTTTGAATAACATTTAATGAATTGATATACAATTACTGAGTGCAATTTGAGACTCTATTCTGTCTAAATTCAATTGGTCTGTTTTAGTCTCATGCACCGTCAGCAATTGCTGACTTACTAAGTATCATTGAAATGCAATCGAGTGCAGAGGCTTCCTATATTATCTATAGCTATTTATGTAACAAAATGCTGCCAGAATGCCAATTCCCTCTCTCTATTTTTCATACTACGGTAAGTCTCTGTTGATTGGTCTTCCCTTCCATAATGAATTCCATTACTTATACACCTCACCATTTGTTGATCCACTTTCATGCTGCTCTGCCAACCCCTGGCTTCTGCTAACATTTAACCTGCTGAAAAGACTACCCAAATTTATGAGAGCACTCTTCAGAACTCCTTCATAACACTTTATAAGCTGCTCAAAGTAAAAGGTTGATTG
This sequence comes from Xenopus borealis, assembly GCA_024363595.1. Classification (NCBI taxonomy): domain Eukaryota; kingdom Metazoa; phylum Chordata; class Amphibia; order Anura; family Pipidae; genus Xenopus; species Xenopus borealis. The sequence goes on from CM044445.1 coordinate 23,459,372, forward strand.
TGAGCTACCAGTAGATCTTCAACTGGTGATGAGTAGATAAGTTGTATGAATTGTTTCTGTGTAATGCAGTCAAGTTACATTTCCAAAAGAACTAGATATGTTAAACCGCTAGATATGGTACTGGTAGACTCCAGTGCAATGTAGACCCAGCCTCAGTCCATGTCCCTGCACTAAAGTATATACTTACCTAAAGACTCACACTAACAGCTAAAGGCCAATTGTAATACATTAATAAATAGGTCTCTATGAATGGAAACACTATGAGGGGGTGGATACCTGTAGGCATTTCACACATTCTTCGTTATAATATTATGTTTCATTTAACTCAGGGGGTGTTTGCACTGTCAGAGATTTTATAGTGGATGTCTCTTTAAAGGTGTAGAAATGTCTTGTTGAAGGTGTGGGGTAGGGATGGCGCGAACTGTTCGCCTGCGAACTTGTTCGCGCGAACATCAGCTGTTCGCGCTCGCCGGAAGTTCGCTCCTGGACCACCCCCACACCCCCTGGACCACTCCCCTTCCCTATAAAAACCGAAGC
>CM044445.1:23495975-23521306 GCA_024363595.1 Xenopus borealis
GGACAAACAATCCCGTTGTTTGAAGGGTAGGCATTTTTTAGTAGCTGTATGCACAAAATGCCTTAATGTCTTAAATATATTGATAATGGGCTGAGTGCAGAGGACCTCTTGTATTTGTCTACTCTTGTATTTGTCTATAGTTTATAAACTGCTTGATTTGGAACTCTTTCCCTGTTTTTGTACTTTTAACCTGTTTGGATCATACAACGTGATGCTCCACAACCATACATGACTGTCTGCATGAACTTGACCCAGGGATGGAGCCCTGGGACTCACAAACATACATCACTATTTAATAATGGCAAATTCATTTTGACTTTGCATGTTATCTTTTCAAATTAGCCACTGAAAGATGCAATAAACATTAGCATTTTGCTATTTTCTTTTTTCCCATCCTCTTTCCCTTAGGTCTTTTCTTTCTTTTCTAAGTGCAATTTTAAAGGCGTTCTCTAATTCTGACATTTTATAGCCCTTCATCAGGAACGAGTCTCTCAAACCACGTTTTAACAAAAAAGTCTTTCTCTGAACTGCAGTTACATCTAAGTCTGCAGAACTCTTCTATTGGTACACCTGTAAAAACATGCTTCGGTGACAGGAGTCAGCATGAAGTAAGGAATTCCCTGTACACTCTTTGCGATATACAGTCGTTTTTACCTTAGATACATAATTGGATAGTTCTAAATCAAAAAAGTGAATAACATTTTCATTAAATTCTCCTGTGAATTTTAGGTTTAGGTTGCCATTATTTAGCCTCCCAAAAATTCAATGAAACTGTGACCATCATCTTTCCATACAAAGATCAGATCATTTATGTACCTCTTGTACATGTTGATCACAGCCGTGAGTTTCCCACTATCTCCATATACGTGTTCCTCCTCTAACCAACCCATGAACAGGTTGGCATAGGTGTGTGCAAATTTTGCGCCCATTGAGGTACCACACCTCTGGACATAGTAGGGATGCACCGAATCCAGGATTCGGTTCGGGATTCGGCCTTTTTCAGCAGGATTCTGCCTGGCTGAACCGAATCCGAATTTGCATATGCAAATTAGGACCATGGAGGGAAATCACGTGACTTTTTGGCACAAAACAAGGAAGTAAAAATGTTTTCCCCTTCCCACTCACAATTTGCATATGCAAATTAGGGTTCAGATTCGGTTCGGTATTCGGCCAAATCTTTAGTGAAGGATTAGGGGGTTCGGCCGAATCCAAAATAGTGGATTTGGTGCATCCCTAGGACATAGTAGGTAGAATCAAATTACAGCTCCATAGGACTCAAAGGCTAAGTTGTCCTTCCTACTCCTTCAGGCCTACTGGGCCGTAGGGTGCATATGATCAATTTCCCACCTGCTGGAAAACACCATGGAGAGACCACTCTGTGTGACATTAGCTTTAGCTTTCTTATAGAATGTACAAACATATACTACAAGTTTTTTTCTATCAGGTGCACAGTTTTATGCTATTTTGGCTAGTGTTACTATACAGACACATTCCATTGATTGTTTCACATTCTTATCAATAATCTGCACCCAAATAGTCAACAAGTGCTTGTTTGGGCTATGAGAAGGACACATTCCTACCTCTCAATCTTTGCCTGTCTCTGTACAGCCATGGCAGTCAGGCCAGGAGCTGGTGTAGGGCGCATCATGTTGATTGGTTCCTGCTCTCCTTGGTTGGTTCCTGTATTTTGGTGGGGGAGTTCAAATTTGGACACTTTGTAGTCATGGCACCTTGTTAGAAAGTCCAGGAAATAGGAGCGTGCTGCCTCCAGGTGTTGCTGTCTCTTACTGAGACCTGTCTGCTTCAATGTCAAGGTCCCCAGCAGCGCTGGTAGGAGGAGATACTTGATATCTGATGATGAAATCTCTTCCAGATCCTCATTACGACTGAAAATATAGAGCCAACAATGTTTGTTTGGATTATGAGCAAAATGGAGCAGTGTTCAAACTTAATTCTGAATGTTATCATTTATTGCCGGCTGACACCCAATTGCTAATGATTCAGATATGTGACATTTATGTGAGCGTATTTTCAAAGGCACTAAGTGACAATGCTAATTTTACAGTCTTGCTGGTAAATTAGGGTGGCCATACACTGGCAGATTAAAGCTGCTGATATCAGTACTTTAGACCAATTTGGTATCTTATCTGCCCATGTATGGGGGCTTCCAATAGGACTGCCCGACTGATATCAGGCCATAAATCCGTCAGATACTGATTGGGCAGATTTGAGTTTTTTTGGAGATGTTGGACCACACTAGCTAGTCCTCGTCCCACTGGTACAGCAAAGGGATTTGCTGTACCAGTAATCCCATTGTTTGGCCCAAGGACCAAACAATCAGATTAACCAGATATCGCCCTGCCTTTGGTTGGCATATTGTGTTAAGATATGCTTGTTTATAACTATGTATAAATATATTAGGGGATCATATAATAATCTCTCTAATGCTTTATTTATCAGTAGGTCTTTCCAGCAGACAAAAGGTCACCCATTCCGTTTAGAAGAAAAGAGGTTCCCTGAAACTGTTGTACTGGCTGATAAATTAGATAGCTTTAAGAAGGGGTTGGATGGCTTTTTCTCTAGTGAGGGAATACAGGGTTATGGAAGATAGCTCATAGTACAAGTTGATTCAAGGTCTAGTCCGATTGCCATCTTGGAGTCAGGAAGGAATTTTTTCCCCCTCTGAGGCAAATTGGAGAAGCTTCAGATGGGCTTTTTTTCCTTCCTCTGGATCAACTAGTAGTTAGGCAGGTAAAAAAAAAAAAAAAAGTTAAAAGGTTGAACTTGATGGACGTGTGTCTTTTTTCAACCTAACTTACTATGCAACTATAACATCTTTTTACTTGCTCAACAGGGGCATTTCACAAACCCTTTGTCACAGCACCTTTGTGCTATACAGACTTGGCCTAAAGAGGGCCAAACCTTCCATGCAGGGATACTTAATTTTCATATAATTATAATATCGCTGAGCTGCATATTTTTAATATAATTGGGAATAACTGAAATACTTTCGTGCAGTAAGATTTAAAAACCAGGGCACTGCCAGAGGGGACACAAAAAAGGGTGAAAGTGAAAAAAAGTGTGCTTTCATAAAATGGACAGTGGGAAACTATTTGTCAACTAGCCCCTGAGCTAGATTCCCCATACAGCATTAGCAGAGACCACTCGTATGTACCTTGAACCTCATCTATAGCATACTTGGATTTCATAGCTGTGTTTTAATATGAAAAGTATTTCTAGTATGGCAACCCTACCCTCATTTCTATACTACACAACGAGGGCAGGGGCTGATATATTTATAGTACTGCACTTAACACAAGTCAGAGCAATTTACTCAGTAGTGCGCATTACAGGCCCATCCTGTCACACGACCCTTTCTACTAAATCTGCCCGCGGTCCCCACCTGAACAAATCGAGTTGGGAGACCATCCGCGTGGCCTGCTCCAACAAGTCGATTCCTCTCTTTACTTTGACCTGAAGTTCATAGGCTCCGGTCGGCACGCTGCTCTCTTCTACCTCGTCCAAAAATCGCCATCCCTTCTCTAGGAGCTCCGACAGCTTCGCTGGTTCAGGCTCTGTAACCTCCGCCATCTTTTGCAAGCATAACAAAACTTGCAGGCTTCCGTAGGAAACGTGATTATAACCATATTGTGGTTGGCAAGCGAAGCACTTGAATATACATGAACAGCGCTAGACCGCACAGCATGGTTAGACCGTTAGAGAAACACAGAAATGTAGGTTCAGTGTGTTTTCACTGTAAGGCACGGACGATATGGTTACACAGCGGCCATTTGTGTTTTTTCTGACACTATTGCCGGTAAAATATTTCCATTTCTCTTGGCCAAAGGATCAGTATCTGAGCATACCTCCCTCCCAACATTTTGAAAGTAAAGAGGGACAAAAAAATGGCGAGCATTTTGTGGCCAAACCCCATAACTACCATGTTCATTTTACAAAATTTGGCAGGTTATGGAAGTTTTGAAAATATTTCTCCTTATCTAAACTGTTACAATTACTTATTGTATCTTATTTGCACCGATTAGCTGTTCTGGGCTCTCTGCCAAAAGCCAGTTAAGATAGAAACAGTTTCTTTTCTGCCTGTTCAATGCAGAGAAATTGGGACTGCAGGCTGAGCTGTCAAAAGAGGGACTGTCCCTCTGAAAAAGGAACAGTTGGGAGGTATGATCTGAGTAACAGCAAATAAAAGAATGGGTTGTGCATTTAAATAGAATATTGTTTTACCCGGTTTGCTTCACTGGCTTGAATATAGTTGATAGACTGCAGGGTTCCTATTAGAAATCACGGGGTTCCATCATTTTGGGGTAAAAAAAAAAGACAAGTTGCAGTGCTTAGTGCAGCGAAAATGTTGTGGTCACACCCTTTTTTCTGATTACCATGTTCATTTTACAAAATTTGGCAGGTTATCAAAGTTTGATTTTGCTAATGAAGGTGAATTGCCATTTAGGGCGGGACAGACAGGGAGATTCTGTCGCCTGGCGATTAATCGCAGGCGACAATCTCCCCGAACTGCCTTCTCCGTTTGCCGCCTGTTAAAATGAAAAAGCGTCAGCACTAATCTACACGCAGCACGTCGATTTCCGGAATCGCCCGAAGTTACTTCGGGAGGAAACTTCAGGGCGATTCTGGAAATCGCTGCGATTAATCGCCAGGCGACAGAATCTCCCTGTCTGTCCCAGCCCTCTTAAGCTGCGAGTCTAACCACTCCCAAGGGACCAGTTATCTTATATTGTTACAATTACTTAGTCCCTCTAAGGGCTAGGCCAGACGGGGAGATTCGGGGGCATTTTATCGCCTGGCGACTTCTCGCCGTGACTTGTAGCCCCCGAACCTCCCCGAACAGCCACTTACCTAAGCACACCGGCGTTGCTTGAAAACGCCGGCGCGTATCCACACGGAGCGGCGCGCTTTTTAAAATTGCTCCAAATTGCCTCGAAAATGTAATATTTTCAGCTTTGTTCAAAGTTGATAAAGGTGATCAGGCGAAAGTTGTACAATGGAGTTTTACGGAGCGCCTTGGATTCAAATTTAGATAGAGATTGGGGTCATTGTAGGAATTAAATAATAGAGTTCCAGTCCTTTCAAATGAAAATCTAATTGGAGTATTTGTTATTCAATAAAATGAGAGAATTGGTTATGGGTCTGAATATTTCTGCAAGATGTTGAACATCAAATGTGTGTTGCACTAATTGCATATTTTTGTGTACTTAACTTGCTCTTTAAAGGGGTTGTTCTCCTTCCAAACACTTTTCTGTTCAGTTGTTTTCAAGAAGAAATAAAAGACTCTTTTCAATTACTTTCCATTATTTATCTTTTACTGTTTTTCCAAAATCTAAGTTTAAAGTTGAATGTTGGTGTCTCGGCGCCACTTCTGATGAAGTGACGAGTATAGTCCCGAAACGCGTTAAGCCTTGCTCTCGCTCGCCCATCATATCCATATGAACTTTTGGTGATGTTTTTAACCTTTTTTGAGCAATAAAGTTTTCTAGTTTTTAATAATATACTCTTCCTGAGCAGTGAATTTTTGGCAAGCCAACAAGTGCCTTTTGAGAAGTTTTGTTTCATGCCAGTTAATCTCTGTAGTGATACCATTTAAATCTTACACATGGTAAGCAAACACAGCAGGTAGGTGGGGGCCACACAAGGGGGGCCGCCAGTTAGACAGCCCTGAATTATACCATGCCAAAAATTAAGAAATAAAATATATCACGTAAGCATTTTCTATATTCACAACAATTATTACTCTTTATTTTGATGACAAACTAAACATACAAACTAAACAATTACAGAGTTGACTTAAAAGCTGCCAGAGAATTGACAGTGCCACTCAAACACATGGCAAATTCCAGTTCAAGTATGGTACATCATTAAGTTGCTTTAATAAGGTACTTCCCATTCAGTGTTTCAGATGTATGTTAGAGCCATTATGTTATGGCACAGGATATTTAAACGTTTCAGAAATTAAATGAAAGTCTCCAACTTTCTATGGGACTTTTCAAGCTCCAAATGCTTTTCATCCTGGCACAGCTTGGCCTCCTGAAAATGCAGCACAGTCACAGGGGATTGGCACCCCTCCACAAGATTTGGGCAAGACATAAAACTGGAATGACAGGGCTTAATGTCAGTACATTTACCTGCGTTTGTCAGATTTCAGGCATAAAATGTTGTAGGATAACAAAATAACTGCAAGGGAACTCTGCATATGTTTCTGTAAACATAGACTCCAGAACAGCGATCAAAGGTTTTTAGAAGAACTGTACATAGAGAAATATGTTTAGTGTACATTACAGATTGCTAATGATAAAGGCTACATCTTACGGCTTGTTTTAAAAATTATAATTCACGTTTTTGGGTAAAGTGCTACTGCTTTTGTCTCAACTAATTTTCGTCTTTGATGAAAAATCGGCACTAAGTTTCCGCATTACTTCTGCGTGGCTCATTCCAGTCATCCCTTTCTTTGTAGAGCCATAATTCTCCTTGACGTATTTTGCAAAAGGGGTAAGGTGGCTGCCGGCTGGAGATCCATCTTTTCTCGTTGATGATAACAAAACCAGTTTTCCTTTACACAGGGCACAAACAAACCTTTCTGTATCCAGCGACTTGGAGTGGCGGCCAATTCTAAAGCCAAAAAAAAAAAAAAAGAAGAGTTAGACAACTTTATAAGGATTAAATCTTGTGACTTAAGTGACTTCTTATGATTCATATTGCACAATGACAAGTATCCTGTGTTTCCTTATTCAGGAGCCATGCATGAAAGGCAAACACGCATACATAATAAAATGCATCTATTTTGCCCAGGTGTAGTAACTGGTAGTAACCAATAAGATATTGTATTTTAAAGGCTAAGGAAAGTCTAAATCAGGGATCCCCAAACTTCTTTGCTCGTGAGCCACATTTAAAGTTAAAAAAAGATTTGGAGAACACCACAAGCATGAAAAGTCCATGTGGATGTCAAATAAGAGCTCCGATTGGCTTTTTGGTAACCCCTATTATGGACTGGCAGCCTACAGGAGAGAATGTTTGGCAGAACATCTGTTTTTTATGCAACCAAAACTTGCCTCTAAGCCAGTAATTCAAAAATAAGCACATGCTTTGAGGCCACTGGGAGCAACATCCAAGGGGTTGGAGAGCAACATATGTTGCTCGCGAGCTACTGGTTGGGGATCACTGGTCTAAATGTATGGGGGGGGGGATTTCAAGAACCCCATAGTTAATTAAACTTTTTTCCACGAGAGCCAGTGTTCAGTAAGAAGTACAGTAAGAAGGGGACTGTAAAGGACTCCAAATTTACCTATCTCACTGGGTGGTGCCCAACATTTTGCCTTGCCAATCCAAACCAAGTGAATAAGGGTTTTCTTTGCCCCTTAAAGGAACAGTAACATTAAAAAAAATGACAGGGATACAAATATAATGCAGCGTTGCCCTGTACAGGCAAACCTGCTGTGTTTGCTTCAGAAACACTACCATTATTTATATAAATAAGCTGCTGTGTAGCAGTGGGGGCAGCCAAAGGAGAAAAGGCTCAGTTTACACAGCAGATAGAGAAGTTCTTTAGAACATAACGGTGTCTTTGGTTATCCACTACTTAACCTGTGCCATATAGCTTTTTTCAATTTTCACCATTGCTGCACAGCACCTTATTTCGATGAACTATAGTAGTGTTACTTAAGCAAAGACATCAGTTTTACCAGTGCAGAGCAACACTATACGATATTTTCATTACTTTAAAAACACTTTCCTTTTTTGCGGTTACGGTTTCTTTAAGCAGGTGACCAATACATTCTTCCTGCTGGCTGGTTGCTAAAGGTGACAAGTAAAGTAGCAAACTTTGCACTCTTCATTACATTATGCCATAATAAGATTAAATAGTAACTTGGGCAAAGTCTATATAGCATTAACATTAGTAACTTCATGTACTCCAGTTTCATACAATTTTCCCAAGAAAACGGTTACCACTTAAGTTGGCGAAATATGAATTTGTTAACATAGATGGGAAATCCAAGTTCTAACTCACGTGTTTTTGCATCGCGAGCACTCGTAGGTGTACTTGTAATTTATCTCATATGTGTGGCAGCGTGTGACCATTGGCAGCTCTGGGTGGACAACTGTGGCTTTTTTAGCATAAAACCTCCAGAACTGACCATGGCCGTCTCTCACTCCGTTTATCAGCCAAGTTGCTGCATGACAGATCTCATGGATTAAAGTATCTCTCAGTCGATCTAAAGAAAGTTATTTCAGCAAAATGGTTGCATGATTAGATATACCTGCACAGTATATTTAATTTTCTACTGTGCTGCAGAGAAATACAGTATTGTATGTATTAAAATATATGTATGAATTTATACAGCACCACAATTGAATGCACTGGTTTAAAATACAAACAGGGGTTAAATTAAATTAAAGTTATGCAGTAAAAAGTAGATAAATCTATGTTCAAGTGCTTAGGGGTTTTAATACACAATTGGGATGAGGTCCATGCCCCCAGATGGCTTACAATCCTATTAGGAAAAGGAAACAGAATAAAATGGGTTGGGAAGAAGTGCATAGGACAGGTCAATACTGTGTTGCAGCAGAGGAAGCTTAATCTAGAAACAGGGCTGTCCAACTGGGGCAAGATGGGGCCCTCAAAAGGATTTTATGGCCCCCCAGACTAATAGGCTCCATAGACCACCATATGACATCATTTTAATTTAGTCCGGCCCTCCAACATGTTGTATGACATACAATTAGCCCACTATATGTAATAAGTTGGATAGCAGTGCTCTAGAAGATTGTTTTTAAAAGGTTAGAGAAAAGTGCTAGAACGGGAGCTTTTCCCTTAGGTTTGTGTAACTAGCTAATGCTGCCACATGGAATGAGTTAGAGACAGGTTACCTGCAGAGTCACACACTTTCTCAGACAGCTCAATTCTTGCATACCGCTGCAGCACAGGGAGACGCTTTTGCCCCGTTACACAATAACCAGCTGTTTTTCGCATCTTTTTATTCCAGATAATTTCCATGGTCTCAGGAAGCTGAAATGCAAATATGAAGGATGAAATGGTGTGAACAAACCTAGAACTGCAAGAGTTAACACAATAATAGACCCAAAGCAGGCTGGAAGCTCCCTGTTAGATAACACATTGACTAAAACTCTGCCTAAGGAACAGTAACACCAAAAAAATCTAAGTGTTGTCAGCTCCATCACTTTGCATCCTGTGCCAGTCCAAGAGAAAGGGGAAAAACAACTATGCATATTTTGAAAGGTTGGTTGTGGATGGGAATGTACAAAATAAATTACAAGATCTATGTCCATTCAATGCTTAGGACAGGATACCATGAAAGCTGGATTTCCCAGAAAGATCAACCCACCTTGATAACCTGAAGTTATTGCATAGCCCTTTCTGTTCTCTGCACTTATTCATGGTTCTGACTCTTGAAAAATATACAGTAAAACAGTTTGTGTAACCTCACCTTCTGATCAAAAATAGTCCTATTATAAAGGCTATACAGCCTACTTGTCAGCTCCTCTTTTTTTTGCTTGAAATTCTTCACATAGACAGAGCTGGGATAAGAAAGATCTTGAAGGAAACAATTTGGCACCTTACATTGGTTCCTGCAGGTAAAATAAATAAATCAGTTGTAAAAGTAAAAAAATTGGGAACCCGATGGGAAGCCACAGCTCACCATACACAGACAATTTTGTATTCGTAACATCTCCAGACTCATATCCAGCTTTTGGACCTTCTGCTCCCATTTTAAGAACCCTCCACTATATGTTCCTCAGCTGTACAACCATTACATAAAAAGTCTTCAAGTGATATTTAAAAAAATTCTAGTAGGAGATGCACTCGTACTCTTAGATCCAGTCTTAAGCAACTCCGAGTGCTGGGCCAAATAATGTGCATTTAATAATTTATCAAGGACCTGAATATTGGAGTGCGGGTCCTTGATAAATTATTTTTAAAAAGGTCCCAATGGGGACTGAAAAGTCTGTTTTACACAAAATGTTCCAATACAAGAATTTGTTTCCCTTTAAGACCCCTGGTGCTGTTTTATGGTCGCAGTTCTATGAGTATTGTCGAGGGCATAGGGGCAGTTAAAAGATATATATATGCAAATGCTGGCTGGGAGTATGGCTAAAGCAGAACACATACAAATTGTCTGAACGAGGTCTTTCACAGGAATCAGGGACTTCTTTTACAATTCTGTCGGAAGAGAAGTATGGACTGGGAGGCACTTTGCTTAGTGATTTCGGTTTTCGTCCCGGGCCATTATCCTTTCTGTTCGTTAAATCAAGGCATGGAACTTTCGTTGGCTCTATTAATAAGAAACAAAAATTTAGTTGATGCATTGAAATATATATACTATGAAAGGCTAAATACAAGTATCCATGGAAGAGAGCTATAGCACGAGATGTAATTATAATTATATTCATGTGGGAACAGCATACAGGTATTTGATCCCTTATCTGGAAACCCAAATTATGGGAAACCATCTCCCATAGAGACCACTTTTAGCATAGAATTCTAGTTTTTTAAAAAATATTTTCCTTTGCTCTGTAAAAATGAAACATTAGCTTCTCCTTGATAGTAACTAAGCAGCATGAATCTATATTGGTGCCAAAGCAATACTATTGGCTATGTATTTAATGTTGAAGTAACTTTTAACAGATTTAAGGTGTAGTGATCCAAATTACAACCAGATCCCATATCCTGAACATCCTAGGTTCAGCATTCTAAATAAATCCTATACCTGTATTATACATTTAAAAGGACGATTAAAGCTTACCATCAAACAAAGTAATCTTTATACTGACATAAAGCTGTGGGACAGCTCAGAGTGATGGATCAATTAAAGGAAAGTAGAACAGAGGATCAGTTACAGCAACTGAGGGGAAAAAGCTACAAAAATGGTTCAATGGACTCAAGGATCTTATAAGAGGATTATACCCAAAAAAGCCTGAGCGAGGGGACAATGGTAAAACCCTCTCCCACCGAACACAAAACCAAATAATAACGAATAACCCAACCTGTTAGAGAAGCCTGTGGCCGAATGGATTTGCTTGCAGTGGAAGATGGTGTATGGTCCTTAGTTCGGTTTTTAATTCTCTCCACAAGGCTTTCAAATTCCTCATCAGAGCTTTCTGAGGTATAAAAGTGAGAGTCCAGTGCCACTTCCTGCTCCCTTCTTTCCAACCCTCTGATATTTGTGTCTTGCGATGGCATCTCCTTGGCAGTCTTTGGTTTACTCCCATTAACCAACTTTGCATCTTTTTTTTCTTTGTTCCTGGTATGCCATGTGCTTTTTATAACAATGGAATCATCATCATCATCACTGTCACTTATAAACACTGGAGATACAAAGGTTTGGGGAGACACCATATCTCTGTCTGCAGCAGGTGGAACTTTAACCATAGAATTCAGTAGCCCTTAAATTAAGAAGGAACACAGGGGAAAAAACAATAAAGCTCCCATATATTCTTGTTTGAATTGAACTTGGAGTATATATAGAGTTGAACCTGGAATATTTTTAGCACAAATGTGTCTAAATTGCCTCAAAGGGCAAGCACCATTGTGCACATTTTGACAAATTGGATGCAAGTCGAAGATGACTGACTGGCATTAGCCAAGGAATTATGGGATGAGCCTCTATATGGGATCACATTAAAGGGGTGGTTCACCTTTAAGTTAACTTTTAGTATATTGTATTAGGGCCAATTCTAAAACTTTTCAATTGGTCTTCATTATTTATTTTTAATAGTTTAAGGATTTGCAAATTTTCTTCTGTTTCTTTGCAGCTTTCAAATGGGGGTCACCTACCCCATCTAAAAACAAATGCTCTGTAAGGCTACAAATGTATTGTTATGGTTACTTTTTATTACTTATTCTATTCAGTCCATCTCCTATTCATATTCCAGTCTCTTATTCAAATCAGTGCAGGGTTGCTAGGGTAATTTCTACCCTAGAAACCAAATTGCTGACAGAGAGCTGCTGAATAAAAAGCTAAATAACTATAAAACCACAAACAAAAAATGAAAACCAATTGCAGATTGTCTCAGAATATCACTCTCTACATTATACTAAAAGCTAACTCAAAGGTGAACAACTCCTTTAATAAAACAGACCATAAAATTCAGTGGATATGATTTATTTCTGAAAACTGTTGGAGCACAACAGATTGGTGCTATAAACTGCCGACTGCACAAATGAACCTCTTAAATCACATGGCAAAGGTGTGGCACAGTATAATTAAGTGATGCTTGGTTGGGGTACACAATGGCTTTCACCCACAAGCTGCATGGGACAAATCTAGAAATGTGCAACAGAAATCACAGATATAAAAGAAAACCTCTAAACTAGTAACTGTACATGTCTTATCTGATGAGAAATTGGTGTCTGCACTCAATATGGCATAACAAATATTTCCTACTGTTTATAGTAGAATGGATGTGGGATTATAATCCTAGGCAGCCTACAGCATTCCTTACAAACCACAGTGGTTGCCCTAGAACTGAATCGATTGCAGTACACCATTTAAATATTCAGGGTAGAGCGGTAGTGTTGGTGGGCATAATTTGTTCCACATCTGGCCCTCTTCTCTGAGATCATCTACAACAAGCATGCTCCATTGGAGTGATCTAAGAAGATGCACAAGTTGGCACCTGCCAACAATACTGCACTACTCCACATTATAAATTCAGATACATTAATTGGTTAAATTATGACAGATCCTTGTGATGTAGTTCAGGAGAGAGGCCTTTGGAAGAGGCCTAGGTTTATAAGCATGTTAGTATTTCTTTAAAGGGATTCTGTCATGATTTTTATTCTAAATGAAACTGTTTACACTACAAATTCATGCTACCGTATACAATTTAATTCCTGAACCAATAAGTATATTATTGGTAACTTATCTTGCGTTAAGGAGCTGCTATCTGGTTACTTTTCCATTGTTCTGTTAGGCTGCTGGGGGGGGGTGATATCACACAAATTTGCAGCACAGCAGCAGAGTAACTGATGTTGATCAGAGTTTATTAGAGCAGAAGTCAAATGACTGGGGGCTCATGGGAAACTGACAATAGGTCTAGCCCCATGTCAGATTTCAAAATGAAATATAAAAAATTAGATTGCTCTTTTGAAAAAAGGATTCCAAAACAGAATTCTGCTGGAGCAGCACCGATATCTTTTGTGTGTTTGAAAATAAAATGTTTTCCCATGACAGAATCCCTCTAAGGTTACACAACTTATACTCCATAGTTCATATCTAACTAGGGTGCAACACCACCCATGTTTAACCTAGATGCATTACATAAAAAAAGGTTTTATTCATATTTCTGGTCTTGTGATAAGGTACAGAAACACTCGTCCAAAACAATCATCTGTATAAATAAGTTGCTAAGCATCAAGTTTGTACTATGCCCTAAGTTAAGCATCTTTGAAGACTCACTATGTTTATATCTTTTATATGTGGTCATCAATGTTTCCTCCAAGGTGTGTGCTCGTGCAGACTAATTTAGAGGTAAATGCACACAACAAATTGTGATGCGCACAAAACATTTTGTACTAAGCATTTTTAAAAACAGAGCAGAAAAGTTTAAAATGTGTGCACAAAAGAATTTTTTCACCCACATAATGGAGAGGCAATTAGAGGGGACGTTGGTGGTCATGTATAGCAAGATGCATGTTAAGCGGGGAAAAAAGGCTTTGAACAGAAGTATAGAGCAGGGGTCCCCAACCTTTTTTTTTTTTTTTTTACCAGTGAGCCACAAATATAAAGAGAGTTGGGGAGCAACAAAAGCATGAAAAAATGCATTGGGGTGCCAAATAAGGACTGTAATTGGTTATTTGGTATCATCTATGTAGAGTGGCAGCCTACAAGAGGCCCTGTTTGGCACTTTACTTAAGTTTTTATGCAATTAAAACTTGCTTCCAAGCCTGGAATTCAAAAATAAGCACCTGCCTTGAGGACACAGAGCAACATCCAAGGGGTTGGAGAGCAACACGTTGCTCACGAGCTACTGGTTGGGGATCACTGGTATAGAGCTATATACACAAAAGTAAGGAGGAGGCAGGTTTGAGATTGAATAAACATCTAAACAAAAGAAGAAACTTGTGAAGAGGGGAGTTGTAGTTCCACAATGGATTAATCACTACCCCCCCTCACTGGCAAACCAGTTCAGGTACTAACTCCCAAATCTAATTAACTCCTTAATGCTGGATAGTAATGCATGAATGGTTAAAATTTTACTTTTAATAAATAACATTAAAAAGCCTTCACTGCAACCAAACAACAAACACTGGGCCAAACCCACACAGCCCACCAAAAAATGTGTACAGACTCACTTCTCCTTGGGTTAGGAGACCGTGTGGGACTAGTGTCCCTAAAAACATATAGTTAAACCCATTAGCATACGGTGGACGGAAGGTCACAGTTAGTAGCTGGAAATAGTAATTGGTCAGGCCATCTAAAATGACCTTGGTTAAAGGGGTGGGAGCACGGGGGTCCAGCAACTGATTGTATTTAACCAAGGTCATTTTAGATGGCCTGAACAATTAATATTTCCAGCTACTAATTGTGCCCTTCCTTCCACCGTATGGTTTTAACTATGTGTTTTTAGGGACACTAGTCCCACACGGTCTCCAAAGCCAAGGAGAATTGAGTCTGTACACATTTTTTGGTGTGCTGTGTGGGCTTGGCCCAGTGTTTGTTGTTTGGTTGAAGGCTTTTTAATGTTATTTATTAAAAGTTAAATTTTAATCATTCATGCATTACTATCCAGCATTAAGGAGTTAATAAGAACTGGTTTGTCAGTGGGGGGGTAGTGATTAATCCATTGTGGAACTACAACTCCCCTCTTCGCAAGTTTCTTGTTTTGTTTAGATGTTTGAATACTGTCCACCTAAAATGGTTTTTAAAATAAACCCCTGAATCAATAAAAATAATCCTACATAAGGACTACTAATATATTATATATGGTTGATGACTATTTTATTGAGTAGCTTTAAAACTGAATAAGGGAGTAGCTTTATAAATGAGCTGGATGCTTAACTATCAGCAAAGGCATGTGTTATAAATGATATAAGCAGTTATTTGATGTTTGCCTTTGTTTCTTAGGTAGAGGGTTGTCATTTTCCAGTGTCACCATTGAACATCACTTACCATTCTTGCCTCTTGATCCAGTTTTGTTTTTTGAGAAAACAGAATCAAACTCATCCTCATCTGAATCAACAATGAAATCTTTTACACTGCAAGAATTTAAAATGTATTACTTTATATGCTGCTGGTATATTTCATTTCAGTATTAGACAGCCTTGATCACCTTAAAGGAAAACTATACCCCAAAATGAATACTTGAGTAATTGATAGTTTATATCAAATTAAGTGGCATATTAAAGAATCTTACCAAACTGGAAAACAGGAAATTGTTTCTACTTACCGTAATTTCTGTTTCCTGGTCACAAGTAGAAACAATTTCCTGTTTTCCTTGTCACTCCTGGCCAGCATTCACCAACGGGAATTCCAAAGCTAATGAACAAAAGGGAGGGAAACAATAAGGTCAAACAAAAAAATGCTTTAATTCAGCCATGTACAACTGACTGCAAAACCTTCCTCCCAAACCTAGCTTCTTGGGAGGCAAGGACATCCAGTCTATAATGTTGAATGAACGTATTAACTGAAGACCATTTCGCTGCTCTGCAGACCTCTTCTGGCGATACTTTGGCTTCCATCGCCCAGGAACACGCCAATGCTCTGGTAGAATGGGCTTTTAATCCCTTGGGAACTTTCCTGCCTGCAGTATTGTAAGCCTTAACAATTGCTGATACAATCCAGGTACTCACTGTCCTCTTGGAAGGAGCTTGACCTTTCCTCAAACCACAAGAAATGACAAACAAATGATCTGACTTCCTGAAAGTTTCAGTCCTCTTCAGGTAGATCCTTATGGCTCTGACCAAATCCAAAGAGTGCCACCGAACCTCTCTCTCAGATTTCGGGGATGGACAGAAGGAATGAAGAGACAACTCCAGATCCATATGAAATTTTGATACAACTTTCGGTAGAAACTTAAAGGAAGGGCAAAGAACTACCTTGTCCTCAAAGATGACAGTATGTGGCTCTGATGCAGACAAGGCAGCCAACTCCCCAACCCTGCATGCTGAAGTAACTGCCACTAACAAAACAACCTTCAGAGTAAGATTCCACAATGAGGTCTTCTCCAACGGTTCGAAAGGTGGTTTTGAAAGAACATCCAAAACAAATGGAAGATCCCATGGAGGTGAAATCCTCTTGATACGGGGTTTGATTTGAATAAAAGCATTAAAGAATCTCTGGATCAAAGGATCAGATGCCCAATTCACTCCCGTCAGAGCTGATAAGGCTGATACTTGAACCTTCAGTGTACTCAACTGTAGACCTCTAGCATAACCAGAATATAGGAATTTAAGCAGTAAAGGTGTAGTAGGACAGCTCGGGTCTTGACCATGAGAGACAACGAACTGAACAAACGCATCCCAGACCTTATAATACTGTGTCGAGGTAGAACGTTTACGTGACTCTAGGAGAAAATTCACAACTTCATCACCCAGCCTCAGCCTCTTAAGCCTCTGCCTTTCAACCTCCATGCCACTAAGGCCAGGTGATCCTCCTCCTGGTACAGAAACGTTCCCTGTGATAGCCATCCTGGGAACTTCGAAATCTTCTTGGGACCATCCATGGTCAGCTTGTGAAGCAACGGAAACCAGGGTCTTCTCGGCCAGAATGGGACCACCACTATGGCATCGGCCGACTCCCGTTCCACTTTCTGCATAACTTTTCAAATCAGAGAAATAGGGGGAAAAACAAATCAGACCTGTGGACCAGTCTTGTCTCAGACCGTCCACGGCCACGGCTTCTCCGCAGGGATAACTTGCGTAGAATTTTTGGCATTTTCGGTTTTCCAACGAGGCCATGGCATCCACCTCCGGCATCCCCCAAGTGTTTACGAAGTCCTGGAAGATGTCTTCGTGAAGGCTCCACTCTCCTGGATTTAGAGGAACTCGACTCAAAAAATCTGCTCTTACATTTTCTGCGCCCGGAATGTGAACGGCTGACAAATTTACGAGAAATCTTTCGGCCCAACGAAATATTGGCACTGCTTCCCTCAACAAGGTCACGCTCCTGGTTCCACCCTGCTTTTGAATGTAGGCGACGGCCGTAATGTTGTCTGACATAACTTTTATGCTGTTTTCCCCTTAGCAGATCCGAAAAAGCAAATAGGGCTTCTTTTATTGCTCTCAACTCGATCACGTTTGAAGGAGTCCTTTCCGCGAGCCAAGACCCTTGAGAGAAGTGATCTCCACAATGGGCACCCCAACCGGACCCTGAAGCGTCGGTAGTCAGTGTCAACCACTCCGGATCTTCCAAATGTAGACCCTTGTTTAGATTGTCTTTGATGCACCACCATCCTAGGCTGGTTTTCACTTCCCAAGGCAACCGTAGCCTTTTGTGCATACTTAGATGTGGACATCTCACACTTCGCAGCAAAAAATTTTGAAGATCCCTTAAATGCCAACTTGCCCATTTCACCACCTGTATGGTCGAAGACATTAAGCCCAAGATCTTCAGACAATGATGCACTGTCACCACAGCTCGAGCCCGGAAACCTTCCACCGCTTGAACAATCTTTTGCTGTTTCTGGACTGGAAGGCCGACCAAATTCAGATGTTTGAAAGTAAGCCCCCAGAAAAGGTAACGACCTTGACGGATTTAGGTGACTTTTTTCGATTTTGATCACCCAGCCGTGCATCCGAAGAAATTCCAGCACTCGTTCCGTGTGTTGACCTGCTTCTTCCCTTGAGCCCGCAGACACCAAAATATCGTCCAAATAATGGAAAACCGATATACCTTCTTTTCTTAACTCCGCAATCAAGGTGACCAGGATCTTCGTAAAAACCCTTGGGGATTGAGACAGCCCGAAAGGAAGGCACCGGAACTGTACGTGAACATCGCCCACTGCAAACCGCAGATACTTCCTGTGACTTGGACAGACAGGAACGTGGAAATATGCATCTTTTAGGTCTATATTCGTGAGCCAATCTCCCACCGATACGGCTTGAATGATGGAAGTCAAGGACTCCATCTTGAACTTCCGTCTCACCAAGAATTTGTTTAAACTTCTCATATCCAAAACCGGTCTCAACGCACCGGATGGGACTTCTTCCACTACTCCTGAACCAGATTCTGACTCTCGTCTGTCTTTCTAAAAGAAGAAATTAGAAAATAATCCTTTTTTGGGACTGATGCAAACTCCAAAAGAAAACCTTCTCGAATCGTTTCGCAAACCCATTTGTCTTGTACCGTACTGGTCCAGACCTGAGCGAATAAGGCCAACCTGCCTCCTACGTCCGTCTGGACCAACGTATCTTCATTGCTGCTGCACTGAAGCAGATGAGGAAGAGAAAAAACTTGACCTCCTCACGTTCCCTCTGGCACCCGGATGCCCAGACCTCCAGGAGGTTTGTCTTGAATATTCCTTTCCTGGTTTGTATTGTCTAGATGATCTATATGATCTATCCTTGTCTCTGAAATATGGAGCCTCATATCTGCCACGTTTGCTCCTTCTTTCCTGAGGCAGAAACACACTCTTGCCTCCTGAGACTTTCTTGATAATGGCATCCAGTTTATCACCAACCTCTCCCCCTCAAAGGGAAGCGGACATAGATTCGATTTTGAGGCCGCATCCGCTGCCCAAGGCTTGAGCCACAGTGCTCTCCTAGTTGCCACTGAAAGCGCCATGGACCTAGCCATGAAATGCACCAAATCGATGGAAGCTTCCGACATGAAGTCAATCGCCAATTTGCAGTCTGATAGCATCTCAAGTAATTTAGGCCTCTTGACATTAGATGAGATAGCTTCCTCTATATTCAAGAGCCACACTTTCACAGCCCTAGAAACCGATGTCAGAGCCACAGCAGGCCTGCAAGCTGCTCCAGAAGTCTCAAAAGATTTCTTGAGGTTAAACTCCATCCTTTTCTCCATAGGCTCTCTAAATACAGCAGCATCATCCACAGGCAAAGTTGTCTTCCGAGCGAGACTCACCACCGCTGCATCCACCTTAGGAGGAGAATCCCAAAACCTTGCATCATCATCCTCGAAGGGATACTTTTTTTGAAATTTCCCAGCCGTCTGAGGCCTTTTTTCAGTTTTCTTCCATTCCGAACTGATGATCTCTTTAATTGAGGCATGAACTGGGAAACAGGATAATCTCTTCTTCAAGGAAGGAAAAAGCTTGTCAGCTGAAGAGACTTTTGAAGGCTCAGTGGAAAAAGTCAAGGTCTGACGCACCGCCTTAATCAAAGGTTCAATCACAGCTATATCAAAATTAGACTCTTCATCCGAATCAATTTCTCCTTCTTCGGAACCCAAGGGTGAATGTGTTTCCGAAAACTCAGACAACTCCCCCTCTGAGACTTCTGATAAGGATTCAATCTGTCTGGAGCAAGAATGCCTTGGTCTTTTCTTAGAACCAGCCACTTCTTGAAACCCTTGCACCACAGCTTGCTATATGACAGCTGCCAGGGAGTCAGCGAATGCTTGATTACTTTGAGAACCCATTGGAGAGGGATCATCCTGGACTGAAGAAGCACTCTTCTCTGGTGTCTTATCAGTTTTTTCTGAGGCAGGAAGGCTGCACGACAATAAGCACAGTATTATACTGCAAGCCAATAAAACACTCTCTCTCCTCCACAGTCATAGAACAGAACAAAGCCTCACCTTTTTCCCTTGGGATGAGGAGTGTTGCCCGGTACACCCGAATCCATACTTCCGTAGCAGCAGAATGTCAGCGTAACATGCACCAATAATGGACCGCATGGAAATCACACTACCTCCCTGCAGTAAGCGATTTTATAACATACCTTAACAAGGAGAGGTAACCTTAATCCAATGCTGTTCCGGGCTAACACGCCATCAGAATATTGGCGCCAAAGCACACTTCCGTGTTCGGGAAAATGACTCCGACATCGCCTTGCCCTTAGGCAACATGGCGGATCCGCACAGGCAGAGTAGCTTACGTCCACCCCGCGGCTGCAGGACGAGCGCTGCCGCAGCCGACTGGGTCATCAGCCACGTACTCCGCGGACATCACTTCCGGTTCCGCAAGTGGCGCTCCGAGTCTGCAACAAGCCACTGCAGCATCGCCGACCTAACCCGCGTAATGGGAGGAACCGGCTTGCACATACAGGCTGACATCCGTAACCCACAGCCTCCTCAACTAACCCCCGAAGGGGAGTTACCGGACCGCCAGCAGAAAGGTCGGGAGAGAGCGACCCCCTGCCGGAAATGAAGCAAGGCACCACTCCGCGTGCCACAACCATCCATTCGGCCTCTGGACAGGACAAAAAAGATGAGTGAGTAGAGGTGTGTCTCTCATTTTAAATTGTTAAGGGGAGGTCCTGTCCAGAGGCCTGGTGGGCGGTTAACCCGTTGGTGAATGCTGGCCAGGAGTGACAAGGAAAATATATTTAAGTAAATATTGCCCTTTTATATCTCTTGCCTTGAACCACCATTTTGTGATGGTCTGTGTGCTGCCTCAGAGATCACCTGACCAGAAATATTTCAGCTCTTAACTGTAACAGGAAGAAGTGTTGAAGCAAAAGACAGAACTCTCTCTGTTAATTGGCTCATGAGACCTAACTTTATAGTTTGTTTGGTATGTTTGTGTGCACCATTGAATCATACGATCCCAGGAGGACGGCCTTTTTTGTTTTAAAATTGCAATTATATATTTATGATTACCCAATGGCATGCACATACTACTAAAAAAGTATATTATGAAAATGGTTTACTTACATTAAGCAGGGTTTTACATATGAGTTGTTTTATGCAATATCTTTTTAGAGAGACCTACATTGTCCAGGGGGTATAGTTTTCCTTTATAGGAGACATTATGCCTTTTTTTTTCTTATACAATAAACACCTTGCACAAGCTCCCTCCACCACATGAACCACACTTCACAACTGCTGATGTTTAAGGGCAGATAAAAATTTTGATGCAGAATGCACTGGTTTGTATGCTTCCATATGCTACTGTATTAGGAATCACCTTTCAACTGAGAATATATTATTTTATTGTGTCAGTCCCTAAACCCAGGTAACTTATAGCAGCCCAGAGCATGACCTGTAAATCAGGAGATGATTAGAGTTATTGTGCACATCTTTTGAGACAAGGATCTTCACTTCAGAGAGCTGTGGTTACTTTGGGCTGGAGCAAAACTCCAAAACAGAAGTTATATAATTTCTAGCCTAATCCATTGTTTGTGCTTTAAAAGGGGACACCACCTTTTTCACATTAGTCAAGCAAAATTAACTTTAAGTACTCTGTATAAATTATTTGATTTCCTTCAGTCTCTGAATGACGTTTGTGCACCAGAATGGGGGACCCAATGTCCATCCCCATGCCCTTGGCTACACAATTAAACAGTGAAGAAAATGGGGGGGAATGTGTGGGAAGTAGCAACATCTAAGAAGTGCTGAATGGAAAGTGACAGTAATTGTCTGCCCACTTCTATGCCTCAGGCATAGAGGAGGGGCAGACAATATTTGATTGACAGCTGAGATGTTTAATTGAGCTTATGAGATGTTTAATTGAGCTATGAATGCTTAAATAAAAAATAGCATTTGGATTTCATGTTTAATTTGAAAAGGACTTTTATTATACAGCTGTGTGTGTCTGGGTGACAGGTCCACTTTAACGGGAATACATAAGTAAAATACAAAATCACAATTCAGCATTCTGAATATATAGTGAATAAAGTACCCCCATTGCAAATTAAGGATACTATTAGTTACCAAGGATTCCCATGAACATATAAAATACAAGAACTTCCAATACCCTCATATTTTACAACCGGGGGTACTTCTACAATACACAAGTTTCAGTGAGTCGTGCAACAGAAATGACGTCGCCAAGTAAGGATTTTACAGGATATTCATGGCTTGTGTGTTATACATCATATAAAGCATAGAATGCAGGAAGCACTTTGGTTTAGTGCCCAAAATAGATACACAGCACAATTTAATATAACCACTCTGGCTCTCAACTTACCTGCCATTTTTTTTGCCCTTTTTTGCTACTTGTTTTGGTGTTTTCAGTGCTATTAAAACTATATCAGGGGAATAAAAAAAAAGAAATCAGAATTAGACAGTTAATAGCTGTACAAACCATGTTTCAGTTTTATAAGAATGGTTATCACTATGGCATGAACCTAGCCACATACAGTATTCGTTTCTCAGTTTGGCCAAATTTTGTGTTGTAGACAGCACCAATCACAAGCTTCTTGTCTTAAAATGCCTTTATTAAGTCATGGGCTCTGACCCAAAAACACTGGCAATGTTTCAGACCGCCATCGGTCTTTTATGGGCTTGATAAAAGACCAATGGCGGCCTGAAATGTTGCCAGTGTTTGTGCAGTCTACAGCACAAAATTTGGTCCATACGGGTTTGACGTGCACCTGGCTAAAGCAATTTGGAGGTTTCAGGAGCTGACTAATTTGGAGGTAACAGGAGCTGACTAAAGAATCTGCTTTTCTCAGTTGGCATCAAATAATTATATATAAAACAGCATAGGTCCCTGAGGAACATTGAGCTTTTACACATTTTTAATTGGCAAAGACACTGCATCCCAGTTCCATTTACAAACACGGATCCATCCTCCTGTTGTACATATCTTTAGGTAGCCTTACCTACTACATGAAGCAAAATGTTAAGCAATTTAAAGGAACAGTAACATTAAAAAAATGAAAGTGTGTTAAAGTAATACAAACATAATGCAATGTTGCCCTGCACTGGTAAAACTGCAGTGTTTGCTTCAGAAACACTACCATTGTTTATATAAACAAGCTGCCGTGTAGAAATGGGTGCAGCCATTCAAAGGAGAAAATTCTCAGGTTACACAGCAGATAGCAGATAAGCACTGTAGAACATGATGGTGTTATTGGTTATCCACCGTTTAACCTGTGCCATATAGCCTTTTTGTAGTAGCCATTGCTACTCAGCAGCTTGTTTATATGAACTATAGTAGTGTTTCTGTAGTAAACATCACTTTTACCAGTGCAGGCCAACGGTACATGATATTTTCATTACTTTAAAACACTTTTTTTGGTGTTACTTTTGCTTTAAACAGACTCCTGTCTGGGTAATTTTATCTGCTGATGCCCCTACACAGTGGGTACACAGGACAATGGTCACTGTACGTAATCAGTTTTATCTGTCTTGCACACTATCGGAACAAAGTGATTTTAGAATAGTTAAGTCAACCCACATTTTCAAGCCCTTAGCCCATCCATTATGTATGCAAATTATATTACTTGTAACTGAATAAATGGGGCCAGTATGCAGGGTTCCAAAGTGGCATCCAAAGAGGACTCAAAGAGGCCCAGAAAGATGACTTATAAAAGTGAATGTTCTTTTTGCACATCCCAGGAACTAGAGTAGAGTGATAGTTATGACCATGGTTTCATATCTATGTCATAGGCTAAATCAGCCCTAACAAACATTGCCAAAAAAAAAAAAAAAAAGTTGAATATTAGTTTTATTAAAAACTGTAACCCACACAGAAAGACACAGATATTCTGAAATCCAACTTACAGTTCTCAAAGTCTTCATCACTGGAATCGGAAATCACAACAGACCTATATAAAACAAGAAAATAGACAAACAAATAAAAAATGTAACAAGGAAACTGAAATAAAAAGCATCAATAACCAATTTATTATACTAAGAAATGAACAATCTAACCAATTTCCCAGATAAGACAAAAGGAAATAGTCTCTAGGGTTTTATGTGTATAAAAGAAAAAGGTCCTTGTTCTTATCGGATTTACAAATATGCACAATACTCTGAGATTTCCATGAATATATGTGTGGCAGCTAGCAGCAGTACATAACCGAGTTATAACCTTTTTCATATAATCAGATTGTTTTCTTTTTTTGCAATAAAAATAAAAAATCAGATTGAGAAAGATGGATGGCAGCATCCAGCTTCTACAATCAGGGCAAAGTATGGCTATTTCAATAACATATACTAGACTAGAGGGAATGTGGTCAAGGGGAATGAGTTACACGACATGTGTGAAACGTCACCTTGGCTTTTCTTGAATAGTATTAAAGTTTCTGTTTCCAGTTTTGTTGTTATGACCTGTAAGAAAGTGGAAACAAGAGGGGACAAACACATTTCATTTTATATTTACAAGTGTAGTCTCCATTCTAACACTTAAATGAAGGTACAATCCATTAAAGGGGCGGTTCACCTTCAAACTAAGGTTTAGGGCCCTTACACACGGGTGTTTGATACCTGCGCTCCGTTTGGCTGCGTTCAGCCGCAGGGGAGCGCAGGTCTAGACGCACTCCATGCTTTTTCAATTATGTTGTACGCACGAGACAAGTGTAAGCGCCAAATGCAGGTTCAGACGCAACATGCTGCTTCGTGAGTACAACGTAATTGACAAGAATGGAGTGCGTCTAGACCTGCGCTCCCCTGCGGCTGAACGCAGCCAAACGGAACGCTGGGGAGCGTAGGTAACAAACGCCCACGTGTAAGGGCCCTAAGTATGATGATTAAATACGTTACAATCATGCAAAAATATGAATAAGAGACTGGAATATGAATAGAAGAGGGACTGAATAGAAAGAGGAGTAGTAAAAAGTATCAATATTAAGGGGCAGATGTACTAAGGTTCGAATTGTAAAAAATTTGAAAATCGATTTTTTTTTTTTTAAGGGTTTTTTCAATCAAATAAAAATCGTTTGAATCATTTGAATACATTGTTCATTCAAACAATTTTGACAAGAGAAATTTTCTACAGCATTTTCTATTTGTGAACCAACACCTAACAATTTACGCAGAGCATCCTCCAATATTGTTCTGCTGCAGCCAAAAAAAACATTCCTTGGTAAGAAATAAGACAATAAAAAAATTATATAATGTCTCTGGAGGTAACTGCACTCTTGCCCGTTAACTTGTGTGTGCCTGGTCAAATGTATCTAATCTTCAAAATGAACCCACACTCCAGATTCTTCTAATTCAATAATTTATCATAACATCACATTATTATATATATATGGGCCGCACACCTTAAATATCATGCAAGACCTGGGTGCTCAATACCAAAAAATTATAGTATAGTCCAAAGTGATGGCACTCACAGGATTTTCACAACAAATGTCACATTTGAGTAAAAAGTTTATTTCAAGGTTTATACAGGAACCTTGAAAAAGTAATTAAAGGACTCGCACTCCAATTCCTTTTTCGTGAATAAATGTGTTAATTTATTCTTAGTACCATTTTTCCATACGGCGCGAA
>CM044445.1:23567574-23581883 GCA_024363595.1 Xenopus borealis
CTCTTGCGCTAGACTTTACTTAGCCAGGGTCAGACCTGGCGAAGTTCAATACAATAGATATGAGATTGAAAAAAAAGTAGCTGGCATCTTTTACTGGCGTCTTTTACTTTTTTAAGGGTGATAGGCTTAAAAAATTTTAATTTTTTTTCCTGGCTAACCTCCTTCCCCCCCTACATTTCCAAACATATGTCAACTAAACTATACAGGGGGCACATGTATAGAGCAATATAACAGCTTTATTTTATTTATGTCCTGGGGCTTGTGTAGTAATGTAATGTACTAACTGCAGCATATACGTCCATTAAACTTTAAAATTGGCACCGTATGCAAATTAGACATCGCTAGTATTACTTCACTTTGCCTAACGAAGTAACAGTAGCGCAACTTCTCTAACATTTGTTGCCCTGAGCGCAAATTTGCATTTTAGTGAATTTGCGTAGCGCTGGCAAAACTACATCTTCACAGGTTAGTGAATTTGCCCCTAATTATACCAAGTCTAGTAACCCACAACAACCAATCAGATATTTGCTTTCAAACAGGTAATAAGTCTATTCTGCTTGCTAATAGGTATGCAATGGGTTAGCAGATCAGGTGCAGTTTGGTACTATACTACTGAAATCACATATCACATGCTACTTACCTCATAAACCACTGGAATCCTGCCTACCTGCACAGTAGTACAAACTGGCAAATGCTTCCTACTGTGCATGCACCGCAGAGCGCCGACGGAAGAAGGAAGAAGACGTTGCGGACGAAGATGGTGCCCAGGAACCTGGCTGGAGGGGAACTGCACGGAGGGGATAAGTATGGACTTACCCCGGGGGAGGAGGGGGCCTAAGGGGGATGGGGGGGCTGGGGGTTAGCATGGGAGGGGTTGAATTCCCCTTTAAAGAGCCAATACAAACTGATGGTAAAAGTAATGCCCAGTTCACCGTCAGCAGCTTACCTGAAGATTGTTCTCAGACCCTGCATTGCTCTTCTGCTCTTCGATCGCATGTTCTTCAGTGGGAATCTAACAAATTAAAGATTCAAATATTAAAGCCAATATGTGATTTATTATAGAAATCAGCCAAATCCTACAAGTTGCACTATTTCTGCACTCTTACGCTCATGTGATAACATGCAACAGTTTTTTTTTACCATTTTATCCGAAGAATCTACATTTTTAAATATAATTTTCTTTTTTCTGTGTAATAATACATTTTCTAGTAGACTTATGAAGATCCAAATTACGGAAAGATCCGTTATCTGGAAAACTCCCTGTCCTGAACATTCTAGATAACAGGTCCCATGCCTGTATTGTTTGTAAAAGTAAGTGCAAGAATGGATTGTCCTTTGTTAGAAATTAAAGTGAATGGAAGGCAGCAGTGGTGGTTTTGGGTGATTTTCTGACACTGCTCATGTGACCCGAATTTTTCATACTGGATGGATAAAGACTTTTGGTTAAGTAGTACGCTTCACAAGCATGTACCCAAATGATGTGATCTCATGGCTGGCCATTGTTAGCTTACCCATTGTCTGCTTACTTGCTCCTCCACTGGAATCTCTGCAAGTTTTCTGTTTTTCTAAAAGAAAACAAAAGAAGGGTCAATTATTTGGCATAAAGGAATCACACTAGAAGCTCTTTAGGATCTGGGGACCAAACTAAGTCTAATTGTGGGCTCATTGTCTGGCAACATATTTCCCTGGGTCACTGTCCATTAATTTCTAGTCAGGCCACAGCTTCATTTGTGAACTGTCCCAATGGTGTCTCACTGGGGAGGCTATAACATGTCTAACATGCCTACTAGTTAGACTTCCAGGTGAAGCTGTCGCCCCAGCCATTGCCAATAAAACCCCTGTACTTCTTGGCTCTTGGTGTCCATTCAAGATCTCAAAAACATCCATAATTTTTTTATATTTTGCACTGTCATCGTTAATTTGCCCAAGTGCTGCTTAATTATAGGAGGGTTTGTACAGAACTTATGTGCATGCACAACATTTCAGATTCAAACACAACAAATGAAGCACTGGTAGCCTTACCCTATTTTTCTTCTTCTGTTGTTGAAGTAGTGGAAATAAACAACCAAAAATTGATTTTAAGAGCTTTGTAGCCATTCTTTCCTAGAATCTCTAGACTGTTGATTGAAATAATAAGGAGAGGGGAAACAAGTACAATTAAGTTTGAGTGTACAAATTACTTTCCTGTAATATTACTAATGTTATTTGAAGGCTCATATTGGTATTTGGTGGCTACAGATAATTTTTCATGATGAGCAAATTGATTCAAAATTAAAAACTTTTTTTAATATATTTATTTTGTTAGTGACTGACTGAATATTGAAATATGGGATAAATGGAATTTATGTGGGATTTTTCAGTTTACTTTTTAAAAAAAGGCAAAACGGAGGCCAAATGCCATAATGATCAAAATCTAAGTTTATTGCAAGTTTGTATATAGTACTGCCATGTCAAAAATTACGCAACGCAATGACGTCACGGCGCTCTCATTTTGGTGCCAAATTTGAATATTTAAGGGCTTCCAGGATGCCAGTATGGCACCCAAGTATAGGTTTTTATTTGTAATCATTCCTGGGTGTTCTATTACCTCTTATATTGATTTTTGCACTTGAACTTCGGACTGAACTCGACCTTGAACCTACTCTGCCTGGCTATTGAACTTTTGCCTGAACTTGACCACGAATTGCTTTAACCCTTGCCTGTGCCTTGAATCTGGACTTATCCCTTTTGCTTCCTCCTTGGTCCTGACAACTCCCACTGGGTGCCTATAGGCCCCTGACATTATACTTGGGCCATAGACCCCACTGAGGAAGCCACGTCTGATGTCGGACGAGCGCTCCAGGGATTGGCATCCCGCATGGAGGATTATGAGAATCAGCAGTTTCGCATTGGACAAGTGCTTGATACCCTTCTTTCTCATATGCCACCGTCTCTCTTGCCTCAGGTACCCCACCTATGGCCATTGCTCCTCCTACTACGGCTTCTTCAGCTGGTGAACAACGTATCCCTCCAACACTTCGTTACAGTAGGAACCCTCAATTCTGCAGAGGGTTTGTTACCCAATGCCTTATTCAATTTGAATTTCAACCCACTCAGTTCACGTCTGACAGGCAAAAGTGGGTTATGTGATGTCTCGCTTGGAGGGTAAACCGCTTGAATGGGCAACACCTCTATGGAAGAAGAATTCTCCATTGACTTTTGATGTTAAAGCATTTCTCCAGGAATTCCGGTCTGTGTTTGATGCCCCGGTTGGGTTGCTAACGCCTCTTCTCAGCTTCTGCAGATCTCAATGTCAGTGAATATACTATTGACTTTAGAACTTTAATGGCAGAGACTAATTGGAATGATGAGGCACACAAGGCTGTATTTTACCAGGGTCTATCTACTCAACTTAAAGATGATCTTGAACTTCCTGAATCACCGTTAAAGTTGATACTCACCTCAGAGAGCATCAAGCTGTCAAAGATCGCAGCAAGAAATTTCTTCCTACACTGGCACCCCGCTTTCAAAGACCTTTGCTGTCTCCCCCTGCCCTGCAGCCATCTGTTTCTACCATAGAAGAACCTATGCAGCTTGGAAAGGCTCGTCTCACTGAACAGGGAAAACTTCGGAGACGTACTGCTGGTTTATGTCTCTACTGTGGCGGTCAAGCCCACTTTGCCAATTCCTGTCCTCTGAAGTCTAAAAATCTTCATTTCTTTCGTGGGCTGCATTACTCCTAAGGTTCGAGCAAATTCTCCTCAGTTTCTTCTTCCTCTACAGATCTGGCTGCACAATAAAACTATTCAAGTTGCACCATTTCTTGACTCTGGGGCTGCCGGCAATTTAATGGATGCTGCCTTTGCCAAACAGAATGGAATTTCCCTGTTTTCTATCTCCTCTACGGGCATTCGCAATTGATGACTTTACATTCTGAAAAACTGTCCTTCCTGATTATTTTCTGTCCTTCCTCTCCTGTTGTTTTGGGGTTACCCTGTTTGAGACTCCACAATCCTTCCATTGATTGGTCTTCCGGTCAGATCTCCAGTTGGAGTTCATATTGCCAAGACCACTGTTTACCAGCTTCCCCCATCCACAGGGTAACCATCTCTTCTATGGAACTTCAGTCCTTGCCGCTTGCTGATCGTGACTTCTCAGATGTCTTCTGCAAAAAATCAGCAGAGTTCCCCCCCCCTCATCGGCCTATTGATCTCCTTCCCGGAACAATGCCACCCCGTGGCCGAACTTATCCTTTGTCACCAGCAGAGACTACTACAATGAAAGAGTACATCCATGAAAGTCTCCAGTGGGGATTTATCTGTCCTTCTTCCTCTCCAGCTGGGGCAGGCTTTTTCTTTGTGGAAAAGAAAGATGGCGGATTGCGCCCCTGCATTGATTACCGAGGATTTAAGATTACAGTAAAAAAACAATACCCCCTACCTCTGATCTCTGAACTTTTTGACCAACTGAAGGGGGCTAAAATCTTCACTAAGTTGGATCTATGTGGGGCATACAACCTCATCCACTTTTGTGAAGGGGACGAATGGAAGACACATTTAACACTCGAGATGGGCACTATGAATACCTGGTAATGCCTTTTGGCCTTTGTAAAGCTCCCACTGTCTTTCAAGAGTTCATGAACGATATCTTCAGGGACCTCCTAGGGAGATTTGTGGTAGTGTACCTTGATGACATCTTAATTTTCTCTAAAGACTTGGAAAATCATCGCTCCCAGGTGAAAGCAGTACTCTCTTGTCTGAGAAAAAACTCTCTCTCTTTGCCAAGCTCGAGAAATGTACCTTTGAAGTAGCCAAGATTTCTTTCCTCAGTTACATCATCTCTTCAGAGGGTTTTGAGATGGATCCTGCCAAAGTTTCTGCGATCCAAGAGTGGACCCTTCCTTTGAGCACCAAAGCAATACAAAGATTTATTGGGTTTATAAACTACTACCAACAGTTCATCAAGGGGGTTTCTTCCCGTATTGCTCCCATCCTTGCCCTCATCCAAAAAGGTGGCAAACCTAATTCTTGGCCTCCTCTAGCCTTGGCAGCATTCCAGTCCCTGAAGGAAGCTTTCACCTATTACTATGCAATCGAGAACTCCTGGCACTAAAACTGGCTCTCGAAGAATGGCATCATCTCCTGGAGGGATCCTCGACTCCGGTCTACACTGATCATTAGAATCTGGAATTTATTCAAACTCTTAAGAGATTAATTCCCCGACAGGTAAGATGGGCCCTCTTCTTCTCCCGATTTAATTTCGTCATGACCTATTGTCCTGGTTCCAAGAATCGGAAAGCCTTTCCCGCAGCTTCATGCCGGATCGTCTTCCTGTAAAACAAGATCCTATCATTCCTCCTGCCAAAATTATTTGCTTCCCTGTATCCTCAGCAAATTTTGTCTGGTCAGTGTTCCGCTCCTTCTGATACACCCATTGGATTGGCAATCATTCCTACAGAACTTCACTTACCCATCCTACAACAAGCTCATTGCTCTAAACAAGCTGGACATCCTGGTCCTGAAAAGACTCTTGAATTATTACGACGTCTAGTCTGGTGGCCAACTATTTGAAAAGATGTCAAAGGCTTTGTTTCTGCCTGCACAATTTGTGCCACCACTGTCCTGTTGCCCCCCATGGGGGGTACCGCCATTTTGGGAGCGATGCCGGATAGGTAGCATGCGCCGCCCAGAGCTCCTGACAAGACTCCAGGCGGTGCATGCTACCTAACCAGCGTCGCTCCCAAAATGTCAGCGCCCAGGACGGCGCCGGCCCGGTCATTGCATCGCAACAGACACGATGACGGCACATCGCTCGTGTTTTGGCACCAAATTTGAATATTTAAAGGCGTCCAGGACGCCAGTACGGCACCCAAGTATAGGTTTTGATTTGTAATCATTCCTGGGTGTTTTATTACCGCTTGTATTGATTCTTGGACTTGATCTTCGGCCTGAACTCGATCTTGAACCTACTCTGCCTGCCTATTGAACATTTGCCTGAACTTGACCACGAAGGGCTTTAACCCTTGCCTGTGCCTTGAATCTGGACTTAACCCTTTTGCTTCCTCCTTGGTCCTGACAACTCCCACTGGATGCCTATAGGCCCCTGACAGTAACTTAGTCAGATTCATGAAGTGAAGATGCAAGTTGGAGACCAAGGAAGCCATTTTTAAGCCCATGAATGTAGTAGTAGATGTTTTTATAGGATTGTGGTATCTACCATTGACATTTAATTGAATTTGTACAATAAAAACACTTTCTGGAATTGCAGCCTTCTTACCACAAAATTATTGCACTCAGACAGGTCCCTCTGCTGTTACTGGGGACATGTATCTCCACCAGGCCAAGTAACTCCAGTTATGTCTCCCACGTAAACCTGTTTGTACGTGGCAGCCATATTTGCATGCCATCAAGGAGTACGTGGTTTTTCCCTTATGGCTGGGGCGTTAGTGGTGGATCAGGGGGTGTTTTAGCATACCTGGGGGTGTCCTGGAAGGATCAGGGGCACAGCCTACAGTGTCCCAATGTATCAGTTGGGGGTGATGGGAGTTATGCGCTGCAAGGTATAGCACAGCCCAGCATTGAGTTTAATGGCTGTACCAAGCACTGTTATAGTATAATCCAAAAACTGGATCCCAGACTGGTGGTTGGATCATCCTGATATTGCAGGCTTGGCAGATCACTTGAAAATTCAGGGACACTTCTAATCAATGTATATCACAGGGTTGCACTGACTGTATTTACATTACATTACAATCAGTGTAGCCCTTCTAGCTGGATCTTTACAAAATGATCATTACATTTATGGCTGCCTTTACTCGTGTCCTGCCAGAACCAATGGGAATTTAAGGCACATGCAGGGTGTAATGTACAGCAACTGAGAGGCCTATAGTAGAAATGGCTGCATCTTCTTCTCATATATAACTAATGGCATCTTTTGTACCAACCTTCCCAGAAAAAAGAGCCCTGTATGCCTCCTCTATTTCTAAACTGATTTCAATGGAACAATAGGAATGAAATACACTTTTTTTTTACAATTGTTTTTTGTGGGCTTTTTTTTTGTGCTGGCTGGGCTAAGACTAAGAGGGTCAGAACACCTGCATCCTACTTGTAACCCTTCACTTCCCACTGGTGCATAGATTCCAACCACCTTCTCAGTCAGTAACTAAGGACCTGCAATGTTGCTGGGTGGGCAAAATCTTGAAGGGCCCCAGGGAATGTACAGGCAACTCTGTCTGCATTCCTGCAGCTAATACTGCAAAAGCAAGCAGCACCTGGATAATGCCAATGCAGTGAGTAACCAATTTTGTGACAAATACTCTTAGGCCTATGATACAAAAAGGTAACGGTGATTAAAATTGTTTTTCCAGCCTTTGCTCCTCATTTAAATTAAGTTGTTAAAAATGCCTAAAAAACTGTAAGGATCACCAAAAAGTGCAGAACATTTTAAAGGGGTGGCTCACCTTTAAGGTAACTTTTATTATGTTATAGAACGACCAATTCTAAACAACTTTTCAATTGTTTTTCATTTTATTTTTTATAGTTTTTTAGTTATTTGCCTACCATAGCAGGTATGGTAGAGAGAGATTGTGTCTATAGTAACAGTGGATAATAGTCTCTGGGAAGGGGGTGTGACTGTGGGATAGCAGGTATAGTAGGGAGAGATGGTGTCTATAGTAACAGTGGACATAGTCTCTGGGAAGGAGTGTGACTGTGGGATAGCAGGTATAGTAGGGAGAGATGGTGTCTATAGTAACAGTGGACATAGTCTCTGGGAAGGAGTGTGACTGTGGGATTGCAGGTATAGTAGGGAGAGATGGTGCCTATAGTAACAGTGGACATAGTCTCTGGGAAGGAGTGTGACTGTGGGATTGCAGGTATAGTAGGATGAGATGGTGCCTATTATGCAGTGCAGTGCTGCTTGTCACTTTGAGCAGGAGACCCAGCACTAAGCAAGTTCAGTCAGTGCTTCCCCTCACTCACTAGTACTCCCCCTGGATTGGCTGTTCACTTCTCAGGCTTTGAGCCGGTATAATAACCTCTCTGGCCCTGATTGGTCAAACCACTGTTTCGTAGCTGAAGCAGTGCTGGTGACATGGCTGTCCCAATTCAGCACATCTATGTAGAAGGCTCATGGCTCCTCTGCGCAATGCCACCAAGTCCTTCTTTACAGAACAGGACATTGAGCTGACAGAGTGCCTGCATCGCTAATCCTTGCCCCACTACTTGCCTTCCAGCACAATGGGTGGGGGGGGCCCAGTTTTAAATTTCTGTACCAGGGCCCTTAGGGGTCTAGTTACGCCACTGCATCAGCGCTCAAAAAGGTAACCCCCACACACACACGTTATAAAAAGCTATTGATGGTCAGGGCTCCTTTATAAGTAAAAAAAAAAATCGGGTCCCCAAAGAATATTAAAAAAAAAAAAAAACCTTGGCACCAGGGCCCCTTTACAAGTGAAAAAAATTGGGGCCCCATAAAATATAATTTTAAAATTTCATTGGTGGCAGGGCCCGCCTTACAAGTAAAAAAAAAACTGGGGGCCCAGTTTTGGCAAGGGCCTGGTGGCAGGGGCTTATAGAGTATTAAAATAAAACACTGGTGGCCAGGGGATTAAAAAAAACTCACATTGGTGTCAGTAGCATTGAACTTGTGGCTTCAGGACTTCCATTATAGCTGTTTTCGTGACATTGGGTGTTTCAGGACTTCAGTGTCAGCTCCTTTTGTGACTTTGTTTCTTTTCGCGGCTTCAGGACTTCAGTGTCGGCTCCTTTGTGTCTTTCCACCCCTTCGGCACTTCCGCATCGACTTCGGAAGGAGCAGCACAGCTTCGGTTGCGGCGCTAATAAGGGGGGCCCAGTTCTTAGAAAATTGCAGCACTGCCGGGCCCCCTTTCAGGACCCTGGGCCACTTGTCCTCCCTGATGGCAGCCCTGGGCGCATGCAAAACATGATATACATTTCCAACCCCAAGATTAACTAGAACTAGTGTTAATTAATAGATATTTTATAGATATTTAATAGATATAAATCGCAGCGATTTATTTTGCGTAGTATAGAATATTTGTTAACCCACAATTTCTTTATGTTTGATGGGGTTTTCTATCTCCAGAGACGAGGCACCGCTATGGGGGCAAAATTTGCCCCTACCTATGCCAACCTAGTAATGGGTTGGTGGGAGCGGTGCAGCGTCTATGGACAGGGTAACCCCTACAGACAACAAATAAAAGCTTATCATCGCTACATAGATGATTTAATCATTATATGGGCAGGTACAGAACTTGAGGCGAAGAATTTTGTTGAATATTGCAATACCAACAGTTGTAACCTAACATTTACTTCTGATTCACAGAAAACAGAGGTTGCCTTCTTGGATATCCTATTGAAGGGCTCCACTGAGAAGGGCATAGAGTGTGATGTATATATTAAATCTATTACTAGGAATACACTATTGTGGGCAGATAGCTGTCATCCCTGTCAATTTTTGCGTTTGAGACGAATATGTACCACATGGAACACCTTCCAGGAACAAGCAATGGCTCTCTGGGACTGTCTGTTAGAAAGGAAATATGCTATGGAAATGATAAGGAGAGCATATGAAAGAGCAGTAGCCACTTCTAGACAAGATCTTATAAATAACACAAATAGAAAACAACACAATAAGAGGGTCATTATGAAAAATATGGACATAGGGGGCACTACCAGTAAAAATCATAGATAAGAACAAACATCGTCTATTTTTTTTATAACTCCATATGGCAAACAGGCAAAACAAATTAAAACAATAATCAATAAAAGATTAGATGTTTTAAAAACAGATCCAATGATGGATCAATCATGTTTGGAAAACATCAAATTTGTTTTTAAACGCAATAGAACAATTGCAAATGAAGTATCCCCAAGTATGTATGTCCCCAAACAGAATACTAAAGAAGGTAGCAGATGGCTAACTAAAAATGGCAGCTATAAGTGCGGAAAAAATAGATGTAAAGTGTGTAAACATATACTAGTAAAAGACAGTTTCAAAAGTACTGTAACAGGGAAGGAGTTTCCCATAAGAAACTATATTAATTGTGACTCCAAGTCAATAGTCTATTTAGCTTCCTGCGATTGCGGGAAACAATATGTTGGTAGAACCTCCAGATCGTTGAAGCAACGGATAAGGGAACACCTTATACCAATTGATACAACAGACTTTGAACAAAGGAGTTCCAATTATAAGAGAGTTTCAGCCATAAGCAAACATATAATGAGAAGTCACAATGGTAATTTTGGACTGATTAAATTTCAGGGCATAGAACAATGAAATTGGGAGTGCAGGGAGGAGATCTGCTAGAAAAGATAGATCAAAGAGAAGTATACTGGATTGAATAGTGATTGGGAAGTCTCTTGTTTTTTGTGATGTTGTATAAACTGAAGTTATAAGTCAAAAATTGATTGGAACCAATATTAATAGTATTGACAAACTTTATTGGAATATAAGGTTATATATATATATATACAGAATATACCCCATGATAACATATCTGCATAATAATATTAATATGGAAATGCATTGTATATGATTTTAATATAAGCTTGTGCTCACCAGAAGTGAATTTTGTAATACATTACAATTTTAGAGTTAATTGTTAAAACTGTGCACTATAAAAAGCAGGATGTTGTAACATGACTCCAGCTCTGATGAAGTGCCAAAGAGAGGCACGAAACGCGTCAGGTGACTAGACACATCATGGTGTAGCTATAGGTTTCTAACAAGGTACCTGTTCATGTCTTTGAGAACTGAAGAATAAAGTTTTTTTTATCCAAAGTGCCCATGGTCAAAGATCCCTGTCATTGTGCAATACTATTGGATGTAATAATTGGGACTGGAGCAGAGACCAGCCGACAGGTAGTAACCATGAGGTCAATTGGCGGGATCAGACACAAGTGAGTGATAACATTGTGTCACTAACAGATGCAGGCACTGGCTTAGCTGTGACTGGCTATCATGGACAGCTCATTTACATTCCTAAAGTGATTGGCTCATTTACATTTTAAAGCAAGCAGCCCATCGGGTATTTACCCAAACCCAGACATTGCCAGTCCGGGCCTGACTACCAGCATGCCCTACCATTCCGTCAACTTCTGAAGGATTATGTGCTTGAGTGACCACTCACTCGGGTCCGGTGACTGCCTACTTAGGGAGTCTGCTTCCTATTTCTGAAAACCATGTATATGGATGGCTGACAGGTGGGCTTGATGGGTTTTGGCCTATTGTAAAATTAACTTGATGTTATTTTGCGCCCCTCTGCTTTTCGCACCTACCTGGTATTTTGACAGCTTGACCGTTCAGGTCTTGCTGCTTATGGAGAACTCTTAGACAAATTGCCCGGATTTCGAGCAGTTGATATGTAGCTTCTCTTCAGGCTTCCATCTTCCCTGCACTATTTGGCCACTATTTCCCCTGCTGAAGAGTCTCGCATCCATTGTGAGGATGTGTCAACAGGGTTCTCAAAAAACACTCACAGTAAGGTGTGTTACCTACAGTGGAGGGATGTGCGAGTCCAGTGAGACAGGAGAGTTTCTAGGAGTAGAGATTGCAGATTCCAGCTGGCTATAATGTTCCACTGGAGCTCCTTGCGGTGGAATTGAGCAAACGGCACCACCTTCAGGACTTCCATGCAGAACTTGGCTGTGTGTGTGATAGCTTCTGCAGAATCAATTTTACCAGCAACTGAAGGTGAAGCTCTTTCTCCCAGGGGGAAAGAGATCCCTTGTATCAGTATGTACAAGTTTAGGACGCAGCTGAGTTCCTTCAGTATGTTCATGGTTACCTGGAGCAACCATTGAGCCTCTGAGAAGGATGGGGACTTGAAGGTCATCCAAATAGAGGGTGATGGAAATCCCCGAGTTGTTAATCATTGATGTGAATGTGGCCATGATTATGTTAGAGGCCTTTGGTGCAGGTGTTAAGCAGAAGGGGAGACTTGTGAATTTATAGTGGCAATTCTGAAAAGTAAATCTCAATCTGATGTAGAGGGAACTGGATACATGTAGTATGCACCCTTTATGTTGAGGGAAATTAGAAATTGCCCTGGAGTCCTTGCTGAGATGACTGATCTGAAAGATTCCATGTTGAATCTTTGTGGGTGAATAATTTTGTTAAGCTCCATGGAATCCAGTATAGGGAGGGCGGACGTGTCCTTCTTGGGAACTATGAAGAGGCTTGAGTAGTATACCTTAAAATGCTTTCTGTGAGGCACTGATGTCATTACCTCTTCTAGGAGCAAGCTGGAATGACGGATTGGAATGCTGTGCTCTCAATTGGTACTTGTGGGGAGAACTGAGGCAAACTCTGTGTGACAGATAACCTTGAGTGACAATGTTGTGAGTCCAAAGATCCTGGGCGAGTGAGTCACAAGTCGTTAAGACGTAGCCTCCCCCTTATTGGCGGCGTCCCCTGCAAAATGGCGTCATGATGAGGTAGACTTGTCTGTGGCCTTGGAAGTATGCTTTTGGCCTTGCCAAGTTGGTCTAGGTTTACCTCTGAGGCGTCCTTGTGATACAAAGGACAGGTTTGAAGGAGAGGACCTTGTGTTCTTGGATAGGGGGCCATGAAAAAAAAAACTCACCCCTGCATAAGGAGGAGCGTGCTTTATGTGGTGGTAGCAGAGTATTTTTGGCCCCTGTGCCTGACTGATGATTTTGTCCAAGTAGTTTTTCTTTTTAGGAGATGGATGTCAACAATCTTTTGTAAAAGAGGCAGCTTGCTGAGGCATTCAGAGAGACCTGCAGGCAGCCACTGATAACCACTTTGAGATAGAAGTGACTTCTGGTTCTTGGAGATTAAGAATTTCCAGAAAACCGAGGAGATTAAGGAATCTGCTAAGTATGATTTTTTTTGTGTGACTCCTTCTCCTCGTGACCTGAAACAGAAATAGTTTCCCTTCAGAACGATTATAGTCATCCACCAAATCTAGAGAGGGAGGGGACAATGTCTGGAAGAAGTGTCGCTTTCTTCCTCATATGGAAATGGTGCTCCGTGCTTGGACGCCCTTGCCCTAGGGTTGTCTAAGTGGGATGGAAGCTTGTGTTGTGCTACGTGGTGCCCACTGTGGAATAGGGATGTCACAATTAGCAACTGATGGCTCTCCCTGAGATGTGTGCCATGCTGAATGAGTATGTTCGGAAGGCTCTGAACCCTGATCTGGCAGTTAACACCCTACACAGAGGAGGACTAAGAGCTCTGAGGGCAGTAGTTTGGCCCAGGCTTTTTATTTTTATTTTTTTGCCTGTGCTCCGCTAGGAAAAATGGCACTCACAGTTTCCTTCAGACCTGGTGGCTAAGGAAAACTGTGCAGTAGAAAAACCATAGCTGAGCCAGACCAGTGCCTTGCCTGCAAGGGTAGGGTCAGCAAGGGCACACAAACAAACAACAGTTGCCATGATAAACCTTCTTACCCAACCCCCCCCCCCCAAAAAAAAAACAAGGCAAGAAATGTTGAATTTTCCACTTGAAAAGTTTACTGAGCAAAGAAACTCAAATCCATACATCTGAAATGGAGCAATTTTAAACAATTTCTTTTAAAAAACCAAAAAAAAAATCCACAAGATCAACGGGTTTTATTAAATCAAATTGGCATTGTGCAGATGCATTTTTATTTGAAAAAAAATCAGAGCACATGCTTCTCTTTCACACAGACATCGCATTTCACATCCACAGATCAGCAAAAGTGAATAGGCTCGAGTTTCCTTGGTTTCCCAGCATTCCACGAGTGAGACATTTCAGGAAGTGGGCTGCGTGCAAGATTTAAAGTCATACACACCAAAGAAAGTTGTGTATTTCTTCAAACACAAGTACCACACACTGACCTTCCATATCAGTGAAGGAGACAGCTGCTCCTATCTCACTGTATTAACACGGATTAATTCAAGA
The DNA here is from genome assembly GCA_024363595.1 of Xenopus borealis. Taxonomy (NCBI): domain Eukaryota; kingdom Metazoa; phylum Chordata; class Amphibia; order Anura; family Pipidae; genus Xenopus; species Xenopus borealis. The sequence goes on from CM044445.1 coordinate 23,581,465, forward strand.
CATGTATAAGCTGGTAGGAAAATCAAATAAAGCAGACATTTACGATGGGAGGGTTAAAGACATTTCATCTATACCAAAAGTACACACACAGTTTGCGTGTAAACAGATGCCAAACATTAAAAGTCTACAAGTGGTTTATAAAACCTATAAAAAAGGACTAGAACACCATTAATGATGCTTTATGATTTCTTTTTTTTTTTTATCATTTAACCTGCACAGTTAGTGAAGAGTTTCAAGCTGCGACTGAGCTAGCAGACACAACCACAAATTGATAGGTTTAAAAGCTCAAATTCCGAATATACTGCAATACAAGGCTAAAAATGTACATGAACAAGTAAAACTACCCATGGGGTCATATTTGGATGGCAACTTGCAAGATCTGATGGAAGTTTAGCAATATAGCAAGGAAAAAAAAAAAA
>CM044445.1:23586903-23598221 GCA_024363595.1 Xenopus borealis
ATCTTCTTTTTCTTCCAATTTCATTCTTTTTATTTTTTTAAGTGTGAATGAGAGGTTAATTCCTTGGATCAATTGTTTTATTAATTTACTCAGCTGATAAATTCATTATACGTATGTCATGAATTACTGAAGGAATCATAATATTGTGCAGGGTTTTTGTTTTTTTTCTATGAATTCAGTGGGATCTTAAAGGCACATAATTAATTGGCATTTGTCAATTAATTTAATTTTTTTAATTAATTTAAATCCTTGATGGGGTACTATATAAATTAATTAGCACTTTAAAACTCAGATCTCCAATTAACTTATTTTTAATCAATTTATTGGAGGTTTTAGTGGACATATAAGGAGTTTAGGTGTATAAGCATTAGAAACAAGGTTAGTGATTGAACCTATCAATCACAGAGCAATTCGTTATAAATCCATGTATTAATGAATTGATTAATGAATAAATTAAGGTTTTTTAAGCCTTTGCTGTTGCTGGACTGGGGAGCCTTTTGTTTCTGAAACTTGGTATTCATATTGTCATCTGTTTTTTAAGGTAGTGAAAAACAAACCCCCTTTTTGATGTTACTTATGTTTAGTATATGTTCTATACTCCGCAACGTCCCACCCTCAAAGCCACAACGGAAGGCAATCACCAATTACTAAACTTTATTATTTAAAAAGGAGAATAAAGAAAATGTGCACAGCCTTGTATGCCTTTATTACTGAATATATCATTTAAAATAGTATCCTTGTATCACCTCTATTTTTAACTAATTCAATTACTGCCAATAATTAATTCATTAAAAACTCACTCTAAAATATGAATTACTAAAGAGCTTGTGCTTCAGTATATTAGAACCCAAAGTGCTTGAGTGCCAAGTGAATTTAAATGATGACAAGCAAAACTCATCACAATTAATTCATCAATAAGGTTTTATATCCTATGCGTTGTTATTAGTACCTCCACCTTAAAAAACAGTCTCCAGATCAGTTACGATTACAAGAGACACCTAGTGGGCAGCAGGATCCTGGCACTGATAAAAGCATGGGTGGCCAGGGTTCTCCATACCTCCTACTCCACATACTCCCGCGGGGTGGCCATCCTCATTGGTAAATCTGCTAATATACTGATTCCGCACATATGTACTGATTCACAAGGTAGAAAGCTTATCTTCCTCTATCAGCTTATATAGAGGTTCTCTTCCTAATATGGACTAAAATTAGCAGCTGGGACCCAGCGTTCCTGATATGAATGGGCTAATTGAACCTAGTCCTGTCCCATATGTTAGATAGGCATGTCTGAACAGACCACTAGCCCATTAACTAATTGGTGTAATGTGTACAATTTTATAGACCCTTGGAGACACAAACGTCCAACCCAGAAAGTGTATTTATGCTACTCAACCTGCCGCAATGCAGCATCTAGAATTGATCTTGCTCAAATTTCAATTTCAGGTAGCCAACACTGCTTATCTTCCAAGTGGTATATCAGACCACTCCCACCTCTTCCTAAAGTTGGCTATAGACGATCCAATTTTTCATCTGGCGGAGATCATCATTTGATCGATTGGACAGGTTAGAAAATTTTTGTCGGCTTCCGATATCATCTCTACACGCATTGCCGATCGTACGATTTTCAGTGGGAGACTGTCACTAGGTTTTGTCGGATGCAACTTTCGTACGATCCCTGTCAGGGGCAGAACATCGGCTGATCTGTGCTTTTACTACTTTATTTGATCTGAAATGTTAGTGGCAAGTCTGGAGATGGGGGAAGTCCGATCGTTTGAGGATTCAAATCAGATCTTTGCATCTATGGCCCCTTTACTCCACAGGCCCAGGGTGAAACCAGCCCAGTGCTGTGGAGATTATACCCCAGGTGGCTACAGGTTCCAGAGGGAAAGGACCAATTGATTAAAAAAATGGGAGAATATTGAATCCTAAATGAAGGTTCAGCCTCTGCACTTACGGTGTGGAAAGCCTCTAAGGCATATCTGAGAGGATCTTGTATCACGGCTGTATCCAGTCACAGGAAACTGCTTAACAAAAAGTCAGAGGAGCTGTAAAAGAACATATGATAGGCAGAGGGGGACTTTGCTAGGGATCCCTCTCTGAATCACCATCAACAGACAGCACAGGCCCATCGGTAGTACTATCTTCACCCACTTGACACAAAAAAAAAAAAAAGCTTTTGCATACTAATCACTTACTCTTTGAAAAAGGTAATAAGGGGGGCAAATTGCTGGCCTTTCTACTTAGGGAATCCACCTCACCCACCCCAATCACACAAATATAGTCTCCTCTGGGAGATCTGCGGGATACCTCTAGAGGCATTAACGAAGCCTTTGTGCACTTTTAGAGGTTGTGGTAGTATTGATCAGTCACTATGCTCCACCAAACTGTAAGCGGTTTCCCGAGTAACATCCCCTTGGAAACCCTGACACCGCACGAAAGCATCTCATTGGTTGAGCCAATATCAATTACTGAAATTAGGGATGCTATCTCATCCTTCCCTCTGGGTAAGACGCCAGGGCTGGATGGTATTCCGATAGATCAACCTAGATACTATAAGCCCCTAGATTGCTTTGCCTATATGAAACTGCACTGGAGGCCAGTATGCCACCCCCATCCCTTAGGGAGGCACTTCTAGTTCTGATACCCAAAAAGGCGATGACCCGCTGGACTGTGCTGCTTATAAACTCATCTCACTTCTCTGTAATGACGTTAAAAAGGGGAATTCAACGTCCCCCGCACGAAGGTCAATCGGTGAACTTTGGGTGCCGACGGAAGAAGGAAAGACGTTTCTGTAGAAGATGGCGCCAGGGAACCTGGCTGGAGGGGACCTGCATGGAGGAGTAAGTAGCAACTTTGGGGCATTTGCCCTGGAGGAAAGGTAGGCTGGGGGGGGAGGAGGGAAGGGGGCAGGCGGTTAGCGCGGGAGCTATTGAATACCCATTTAAGAGCCTAGCGAAAGTACTAGCCAACCGCCTCACCAAAGTAATCTCCTCTGTAGTGCACCCCGATCAGTCTGGTTTTATGCCTGGCCGGGCAACCAATATTAACATATGAAGATTATACGCAAATATTGACTAAGCCCAACTGGGTAATAGTCTCTTGATATAAGGAAAGCATATGATTTGGTTGAGTGGAACTTTGTGTGTGCTGGCTGCCATGGGCTTTGGCCCTAAATTTATAAGTTGGATACAGCTACTATATGGTAATCCGGCAGCCAGAATCCCAACCAATAAGCCAATTCCCGACAGATTTTGTTTAGACCAAGGTACTAGACAGGGGTGTCCGCTCTCGCCATACCCATTTGTGCTGGCTATAGAGCCCCTGGCAACCCTGATACGCACAAGCCCACACATCACTGGATTGCTATTTGGTGGGGTGGAGGAGCGGATCTCCCTAGCTCTCCTGTCTCAATCTCTTAACCAAACTAGACTCGCTCATACGAACGTTTATATGGGGCAACAAAGAATCCTGCATAAGTCTCAAAACGTTAACTGCCTCTAAAACCTTGGAGGTCTCGCTTGTCCTCCAATATGGGAAACAGCCCTTAGATATGACAAAACATGCCAAAATGACATCTCCCCCTACACACCTGTATGTGCAATCCCAAATGAAGACACTTTCTGATGATACCAGACTCCGTACTCTGGGCAAGATATAATATAAAATATACTGGGCAGCTCTATGATAACCAAGCATATGCGAACCTAGCAGCAGAATTTCAGCTTCCTAGAAACGTGGTACAGATTCTTTTTAATAAGAAATACCAACGCGTTTTATTAAGGCTGCTTTCTTTCTATGCACGGAAGGCAATAACTAGTTTGGAAGTTGCCTAGAGCCACCTCCCTAAAACATTGGAAATCCTTAGTAAATTAAGCTATTCCCCTATACAAATTTACATACTTGAGTAGAGGATGCCCAGAAAGGTTTGGAAATATATGGGGTCCATGTATAGACTGACTTGATACAGCCTCCGTGCAGGAGGCATTTACAATGCAGCACCTATGGTATACTCCCCTCAGCCTCCCCCCACTTCTGTTAACCCTCCCCCTGTAAAATAAAAATGGTTTTTAAACGCCTGATTTATCTCTGGCTGACCTAATCTGACACGTGATAACTATGCATGGATATGACAGACCGATATACACAAACTGTTTGTTATTAACTATGGATGTATCAAGCTGAAAATAAAATCTTTAAAAAAAAAAAAAAAAAAAAAACATATGTAGCATCAATGCATACATATTGGATGATAACTTTAATCCACATCCAGTGCATATTATTTGCCTCTTTCTGCCTCAGTCCAGCTTTCAACTGGGGGTTGCTGCTCCAGACAGTCAAAAAGTTATTGCTTGCGGAGGCGGAGTCTCGGTCACAGTGCTGCCTGGTTGCTAGGTTAATCTGAACTCAGCAACCAGACAGCTGCTGAATTTGCAAACTGAAGAACTGCTGAACAAAAACACTAAGTAAAGATCCATAAAAAATAAAGACTGACTGCAAAATGTCTCAGAATGTCACTCCATGTCTACATCATAACTTTTTATCTAAAGTTAAATTATCCCATCAAGAGCAAATCAATAGCAAGCATATTAATTTTCGTCAAAATGATACACTAGATAATCCGCATATAAAGGTTTTAGGTTGTCAACTTTCACTGGCAGTGCATGGTTAAAGCAAAGGATATTAAAAAAATGAAAAACATACATATTGGAAAAGAAAAATACTTACATTTGCCCACATCTGTAATGTAGAAGGGTCAATTTTGTAAAGCTGATTAAAATTGCAATACACAACAGAATCTTCAGGGAGTCCATATTGTGAGCGTGTGGTGACAATGATAGTACGAGGCACTTCTTCACCAGTTGCCGCTTTGTTGTTTATCTAAAACATTTAAATGACTGTTACAGCTTGTTCTGTAATACATTTTCCTTATTGTTATATAAGCAATTTAATTAAAGGTAACCTGTCATGATTGAGTTAACACTAGGAAGGAAATAAAACTTTTAAAACAAACCACATGCCCCTATTTATTATGCTCAAATCTCACTAATTCTCAATTTATAACTACTTTTCAAATGTGCATGAGACACTAACTGAAGCCCTGACTTTCCAGAAAGTCAGGAGAGCAAAGCATCATGGGTAGAATCAGTACTGCAGACTCCTCTCACGATGTCACCAGTTTGTGCAGTTGAATAGAACAATAGAAGGTGTTTCAAATAATTCCCATAGAATATCAAGTCCTGGTGTGACATGAGTTATATAGAGCTTGTCTATCACAGAGTATACTCTGACTAAGCATGAATGAGATTTGGCAGTTTGGCACAGCCCACACACGGAAAACAAAGGGGTGTTTAAAAATGGCAGCGCCTATGAAGCCCTTTTTACATGAAGGATATTTTCTAATCCGTTTCAGATATAGACAAAAACAGCTGACTAAAGGGTTTTACTAAGGAGGGAAAAGAAATATTTTACTCATGTCTCAAGGTGACAGGTCCTCTTTAAGTAAAGGCAATTTTTCAAGTTCGGCAGTAGCAGAAGCCTTATGACTCGTAAGTCTTCCTAAAGATATAATGGAGGCTTTTGGGAAGAATCCCTCGCATGTGGTGTAATGCTGAGCAGCTGCCATGACCACACAAATCAAACGTAAGGAGTATTGCAGCGACGGAAAGGTGAAAGTCAGGTGATTTTTTTTCATTATGTACTGCAACTCAATAACCGCAGCAATATCATAATTTATACCTATTGTTTAAATTAGCAAATATGTATGGTTTTTGTTAGGTCATGAACTAAACAGGGCAAAATCTTAAACAGTCAAGTCCAATTCTGCCTTCTGGTTCAACAAATCCGTATCCTTGACTGGGAATGCATTGCCAATCAGATGCAACCATTTAACTCCTGCATCTTCCACGATGACTACCAATAGGTCAAACACACTGAGCGGGGTTCACAGACAGAATGAGCTATATAACAAAGCCTCAAGTTCTAGGCTTCGTTCTTTCTGAAAGACACACTAAATATAAGAAAATTATAATTTTGCATTGTTCAGTGGTAAGAATATTATATTCCCATCTCTTTACTAAATTTACCTGTGTTGTTGCAAGTCCGTTGCTGATGTTGAATCCATTTATTGTTATCTGAATTTGTCCCCGATTTATCATCTCAATCACAGCTTCTGCTATGCTACTCATAGGAATCACTGGCATGCTCAGTGCTGAATTATTGTCCACATCATCTCCACTGTCTGCGCCTTTCATCTTTGGGGGAAAAAAGCTAACATTTAATCATGGACAGCAGGAAAAAAAAAAAACAGGAAAGATTGTTATAGCCTCACCTTTACAATTTTTACATCAGGTAATGATTCCAGGAAAGCTTTCAGGTCAATTCCATTGAGTACAATTCTATTGTCATAAATATGGCCATTGGATTTAAAGTCTATCACAGCTTTTTTCTGGGGGAACAAGGAGATTTAGTCAATTCATTAGAGATTTTTTTAAAATATGCAAGAATTTCCAAGATGACAAATCAATCCTGTGTTTTTTTTGTTTTTTTTAAAACCTCCTACCGAATGTATTTTCTTAGTATCTTCATTTTAACTCTAATAACTTTTTTTAGGGGAAAGTTTCTGAATATGGCTATTTGTAAAAAAACAATGGAAATATTTTGTGAACTAAAAAAAAAAATAAATAGCCAGAAGCTTGTTCAGTAGCTCTTGAAAAAATTTGAGTACCTACCTTTAAGTGAGGGAACATGTTGGCATGATCTCCTATGAAAAACGTATTGGGCATGTATGCCAGTTTCTCAGAGTACTGTTCTGCAACATCAATAGGGGAGGTTTCTTTGTCACTTATTATGTAATCCATGAATGGTGCTCCGCTTGTTCCAGGATACCCCAGCCACATTGCCTATAAAACACATTTAAGAATAATGGTATAGTAGCGTCTCACTTTTAAACAAAGCTCAAATACTTTTCTTGTAGAATGATGCTCCATGTTTTGCACAATAGCAATACATTTAAAGCACCAACAGTTCAACCAGTTAGCAAATTTTCTGTCTCTTACGGGAAGGTTGTTAAGACAGGTAGCAGCAATAACCCCAACAATATATTTTGAACAAGGTGTTAAAACTATTAATATAAAATCATGAAGGTCAGTGAAGATGGAAACAAATAAAGGGAAGTCAATTAGAAATAATCAGTATTGTAGGTGTTGGATCATGTTACTAGTTTACGGGAAAGCATGATCTGTGTAGCATTTGGTAATCCTTTAGAAGAATTAGCGTGCTCTCTACTAAGCATTCTCCAAAACTAGGTTTTACAAGGAGCTGCGGATCCATTTCTAATAATCTTTTCAATATTAGAATTGGTCAACATTTTTAAATTATGCCCCACATTAAAATCTTTAAGCATATTGCTTAATTTCCATTCTAAATTCTGTGTCCACACTCATTATAGCACGAAAAATGATCTGTAGTTTAGTGCTTGAAATTATAGATAATTGGGAAAACTCCCAATTCACAGAATGTTTAGTGTTTTTACTACTAGGGGAAGAAATTACCACCAAAGGCAAGCATATCTTTATTAAGCATACACATCTATATTTAGGTAATATAAGTATCACAGTCGAATTCCACCCAGACCTAGTGTAATACTGGAAATAAATTGTTTTCAAATCATGAATTAACATGGAGAATATCAAACCATGAATGCTACATGCTTTTCCTTGCCAAAAGGAAATATCCACATTTAGCAAATCTGGCTCTGTGTTCTACCACACTTCTTGGTTATGAAAATGTTTACATAGAAAACCATATACCTGAATTGGAGCTGCTCGGAGGGCAAATAATTCATTGCGTGCTCCTTTAGTGTAGCCATTCATATTAATCAGTATGTGGATTCCATCCTGGTGGATACGATCTGCTGCTTTACCATTACAGGGAATCTAGAGAAAGGCAAACAGACAAAATCAATAGAATATGAATTCCTTACGCATTATAGGAAATTAGAACTGGAAAACTATAAACTGGTGGCAAATATCTTCATGTTTTGTTAAAGGGGAACTCCACAAAAACAGAACTTAAAGTGATTCTGACACTAAAAAATGAATTTTATCATATGAATGTACATTACATGTTACCTATAGGTCATGGTGATCGTTTTTTGCGGAGAGCTTTGTTTTTGTATATAATTGTTAGTTGAATTTCCTCAGCCTGACTCTGACACTCTGACTTTGCCAACCTAACAGTCCCTGCTCAGTCTGTTAGTTACAGTTTCTAATGATAACAGATGCCTGCTGCACAAATATGGCAGCCCCCTCATACAGGAACATGGGGGATCAGACAGGTAATGTAAAAGCATCATGAAAATACTTTATGGCAAAGTTAGAAGTAGCTTTCAAAGCCAGTTATTATAATAGATGTAAAAAAAAAAAAAAAAAAAAAAAAAAAAAAAAAAGAGTTTGACTTCAGGTGTCAGAATCTCTTTAAAGGAAAACTATACCCCCTAACAATGTAGGTCTTTATAAAAAGATACTGCACAAAACAACTCATATGTAAATCCCTGCTTCATGTAAATAAACCATTTTCATAATATACTTTTTAGTAGCATGTGCCATTGTAAAAAACAAGGACAGCCTCCTGGGATTGTATGATTCAACGGTGCACACAAACATCAAACAAACTATAAAGTTAGGTCACATGAGCCAATTAACAGACAGAGTTCTGTATTTTGCTTCCACACTTCTTCTTGTTACAGTTAGAGTTGAAATATTTCTGGTCAGGTGATCTCTGAGGCAGCACACAGACCATCACCAAATGGTGGTTCAAGGCAAGAGATGTAAAAGGGCAACATTTAAATATATATTCCAGTTTGGTAAGATTGTTTTATATGTCACTTAATTTGATATAAACTATCTGATGCTCATGTATTCATTTTCAGGGTATAGTTTTCCTTTAAGCTTTTGTAAAAGTTAATTTCAAGTAACTGTGCAATACACATCAATTAAAAATATGCAGACTTTTCATGGTTTGTCCTGCAAATCTTTCTGATTACTTTGCTGAGCTGGCCGACTACTGTTACTTTGTATAAGCAGCCATCTGTCCTCACCCACAATTCCCTACATACGTGATTTTAATAAAGATAGGAACATCACAGTGCAATGCATTGTGGGTTATGTAGTTCCTGCATGCTGTCTGTAAGCTGTTGAGAAGTTGTTACAATTTGTAACAATGTTTAGTACCTCTTTCCCTGCCAGGATTTCAAATGATGCAAAAAGAGAATAACTGTTGAACAGCTGATTTCAGCATAGAAAATGGCATTTATTCATACTTTTTGAAGAAACGTAACTTTAGGGCTTTCTGTTTTATGTGGATCTCTTTATCAAGTTTTGGTTTGGAAGCAAAATTCCCCTTTAAATATCTATTTGTATAAGATCTGTTATCCAGAAACCCATTATCCAGAAAGCTCAGAATTACAGAATGGCGGTATCCAATAGACTCCATTATAATGATATAATCCAAATTTTTAAAGGAAAAGAAAAGGCTGGACACACTTGGAGGTGCCAATCTTTAGGCACCCTTAAGTGATTGCAGAGACTTAACAAAAACCCACGGCCGGTGCTTCTACCAGGAGTTATCTGCAGTGAGCACCACGGAGACAGCTACTTCCGTCTTCGCGCACCTGTGCATTTCCCCGGATTGAAGCATGCGCATTTGAACGAAAAAGCCGATGTTAAAGTTTGGCGTTTTGTTCTAGTGCGCATGCACAGCTGAGCGAAGACACAAGTAGCAGTCTCCAACCTTTTGCCCAGTGCTCCGATTAGCTCATGGTCAAGTACTGGTACATCAGTCACTGTTTCAAGAATATCTGCAAATGTAAATTCAAGCCAAATCTTCCCCAACTGACCACAAATTGGGGTTTTAGGTGCATATTGGAGAGCCAATCACTATTCTCCCCAATTCTCGCCCCAACGTATTCCACAAATTCATAGATGGAACATACCTGGGACAAATCAACAAAGTGGTTTGCTTCAGCCATTACTTTTACACGAAAGTTTGTGCCATCGTCAGGGCTGAGTGCATAGCAAAAAACCTATAAAAGAAAACTCAAAAAATTATTTTAACATATGAATGTACATTAAGGGGCAGATTTACTACATTCACATGAAGAATTTGAAGTTCGATCGAATTTGTATTAAATTCGAATTTTCGAATATGCAAATTAGGCAAATTCGACCATCAAATATTCGAATAAAATTTTATTCGAATATTCGATGGTCGAATAACTTCTCCTTTAAATTTTTATTCGATCACCTACTTCGCCAGATCAATGCTACCATATTGGGTACCATTATCTTTGATCGAATATAAAAAATTTGATCAAAATTGTTCGAATATTTGATCGATTGAATTTTTTATATTCGATCGAATGAATTGCGGTAAAATCCTTCGAATTCGATAGTCGAATTGGAAGGATTTTACTTCCCCACTATTCCAATGGTTGAATTTCGAGTTTTTTTTTTATTCGAAATTCGACCATTAGTAAATCTGCCCCTAAATGTTACCTATAGTTCATGGTGATCATTTTTTTGCTGAGAGGTTTGTTTTTGTATATAATTGTTAGTTGAAGTTCCTAAGTCTGACTCTCGGACACTCTGACTTTGCCAACCTGGCTGTCCCATCTCAGCCTGTTAGTTACAGTTTCTAATGCTGACGGACTTCTGCTGCACAAATATGGCAGCCCCCTCATAATATCAGGTAATATGTAAAAGCATCATGCAAATACTTTATGGCAAAGTTAGAAGTAGCTTTCACAGACAATATTATAATAGATGTAAAAAAGAGTTTAATTTCAGGTGTCAGTATATCTTTAATGTGGAATAATAATGCTATGCTGCCTAAAGACCTACTGTTGTAGAGATTATCCACAGATACTACACAATTCAGATAATGATCCTATGAGATGTCAATAAGGGTACAGCAAGTCAGTCTCATGCTTAGTGTGATAAGACAACTGCATACAGACAGATTCAGTAAAGCAGGTTGCAGCAAGCATTCCCTAGAGAATGCATTTCAGATTCTGAATCTGGTCGACAAAGTTAATGGAGAGAAAGACAGAATAATGTGTAGCCTGAACAATGACCTTCTATTTTTGTCTTTTTCTTTATCAACATCTTTTATGGTTACTGCACTACACTGGTGCAATTTAACAATAGTCTAGTTTTTAGACAAAAACATTTCCAGAAAGCAAAAGTAGATACACTATATGGACAAAAGCTTTATTAAGAGTCAAATTTCGAATTTGTGAGAGGTTTTTTTTTTTTTTTTTT
>CM044445.1:23598231-23613579 GCA_024363595.1 Xenopus borealis
AAAAAAAAAAAAACCTTGAATGTCAGGAAGGCTACAACTGGACCATTGACTTGTACAGCAAACTGGTAGGTTTTAGGTGGTGAATATTCAAATTCTTAAAGGATCTCTAGGTGAATTTGCCAGTTTTGACCATAACAAAATTTTATTAAATTTTAATTTATTTATTTTATTTATTTATTAAGGGTTTCAATTCAATCCTTAATAAATCTGGCCCTTTTTGTAGCACATGCGGAAGTGGGCCATACATTTCTCCTGGAATTTTGTCACATTTGACCACACATACCCTACAAAAATCAAACCCACTTCACAGCCCACACACTTTAATGTGGAGGAGAAAGCACCACTTCTCATTCTGTGCAACCCTGGTGTTGCAGGGTGTGACCCAAAAGTTTTAGCATAAGCCCCAGCACTGTAGATTTACTAGGATTATTTAAAACATTGTTGCAACTTTATCTGCAAGTCACTATTAGCTGAATAAAAAGTGCAGAGTTGAGGGGCCCCACATGTGGACTATATGCAGTCTACTGCCCACATCCAGGCAGCCCTGTATTAGGAAATGTCCAACAATGTCCCAAATCCCGCTAAAGCAGTGGTTCTCAACCTGGGGGTCGAATGACCCTTTCACAGGGGTCCCTTAAGGGGTTCCAGGAGCAGGTTCATCTCTCTCCCCACTAGCCCTGGGGCAAGGTTGTAGCTCTCCGGGTGTTGGTGCTGGGAGTTGTAGTTCAGTAACCTGTGTAGGGAAGCCAGTTGCACTACAACTTTCTATATCCCCTTAGTAGTGACTGCCATACAGCTCTCCCTGCCCATTTAAAATTTGTAAAATGAACATGGTAATTGGGGTGTGGCAGAAAGTTTTTGCTGCACTACGCACGGAAAACAAACCTTTATGCAGCCACACTGTCTCCTGTACTTTCCTAACAATCCGCTCTGGGCTGGCAACGAAAATATTTTAATATTTTACTGTTGGGGGTCACCACAACATGAGGAACTGTATTAAAGGGTCGCAGCATTAGGAAGGTTGAGAACCACTGCGCTAAAGAATATAGACTTTTACATACAGAGTTTGTGTGCCGGAATTAGAGAAGTAAAGACCACTTAACTTTTACTTGTTGGGCAGAATAAACTATATAGAAGGACCTAGAGGTAGATATTTTCTATATAAAGCAGATATACCCTATGAATAAAGACAACATCAAGTCATGCAATCCCAGTTTATTACAATGACAGGCAGAACCATAAAAAAGAACAAAAATCTTACCTCAAATTTATCTGGATTATGCATACCAGGAATTGACTGCATGAGGTGAGAAGTTGGATGATTTCCAAAATCTGAGCTCACATATCCCACCCTTAGTCTCCCATCACTAGCCTTTAAATCCTTAGGGTGTTCATATGGTGGTTTGTGAAGGACATTTATCTACAATAAAAATGGTGGTATTAAATTGGTAACACGCTATTTTTGTGCTTTTCTGAAACCGTTCAAGAGAGCACAGTTAAATCTAATAAACCTCTGTACGCCATAGATTGGATTGTTCAGAAAAATCAAAATAAAAGAATATTCATATTTTCACAAAATGCAATCTTACCTTATCTAAACACAGGTTTCCATGTCTTTCAGCTATTGCTTTCCTAAAGGCATGAGACAGTGGGTAAAGCATACTGTGGTGTGGATGGACAGAAGGAAGCCTGTTCTTTTCTAGCTGCTCAGCAACAATGCTGACCAGCTTTTTCATACGTTCATCATAATCTGTCCAGTCGCAAACAATCTGTAAAAATGAAGTCCAGATTTATACATGGGATAAAACAGTGTGCAGAGACCCTTCTAAACTGTGATGAACTGTTGCAAAATCTAAGATATCAGTGATAAGGATCATAAAGACAAGACCTTGAGGTAATGTAATGCTTATAAAGAAGTTCAACTGCATAGTATAGAGTTGCAAAGAAGTCACAGCAGCATTTTGCATGCACCCAAATATATCAATCTATACAGTAAGCACATTTTACAGAACAAAATAAAAGGGGATGAAAAGACATCAGTACAAATGCCTCCATGAGAAATTAAATTTAACCTATTTTATGTAACTGAAATAGAAAAAAAAATTCTAGGAGGAGCTGCCTACTCAGTGACAAAAAACAGTTACAAGGTATACCAAGACCAATAAAACAGTGTTTTGTCTCGTCATAATGAGCGCTGAGAATTTCTGCAGGTAAAACAATGAAACTGAGAAATTATGCAAAAATAGGATTTATGTACTCATCGTTAAATTTTCTCTGAGGTCGACAGGGGGACACAGGAGACATATGGGGTAAAGTTCCATCCTCCAGGAGGCAGGACACTTGATGGACAGATGAAAAAGGGGCGTGCCAGGACTACTCCAGCTTTACCCCTAGTACTTCCTCTTTCACCTCAGTTGGTACCAAATACTGAACACCTGGTAGAAAACAGAACTAGAAAGCCATTGCAACATTAACTATATACAAGCATCAACCGGGTGGGATGTCCTGTGTCCCCCTGTCGACCTCAGAGAAACGGATTTAACGGTGAGTACATAAATCCTATTTTCTCTGACGTCTCCGGGGGACACAGGAGACACATGGGGATTTACCAAAGCAGCCCTACAAGCAACAGGGGGGGGGAATGTATTAAGTGTGATGCCAGCCGCTGCCTGTAGTACTTTGCGGCCAAAGGCTGCTTCCGCCGATGCAAAGGTATCCAGGCGGTAGAATTTTGTAAACGTATGAATGGATGACCAGGTAGCCACTCTGCAGATCTGCTCCACCGAGGCAGAGTTCCGCCAGGCCCAAGATGCCCCCATAGCTCTTGTAGAATGCGCCTTCAGCCGTAAAGGTGGAGATTTTCCTTTTGCTATATATGCTCTCCCAATAGCTTCTCTGATCCATCTTGATATGGTCGTTTTGGATGCAGACTGACCTGCTTTGTGGCTCGCTGGAATGATGAATAACGAATCAGAGCGCCGAATTCCTTTTGTGCGTTCAAGATAGACTTTGAGGGCTCTGACAACGTCTAGCGAGTGGAGTCGTTTTTCTTTAGAATTCTTTGGGTCAGGGCATAGAGAAGGTACAACTATCTCTTGGTTGATATGGAATGCGGATACCACTTTCGGTAGGAATGACGGTTTTGTGCGTAGAACTACCTTATCTTTGTGAAACACTATCAGACTTGGGTCGCACGACAGAGCTCTTAGTTCCGAGACTCTTCGAGCGGATGAAATAGTTACCAGAAATACCACCTTCCAGGTAAGCCATCGAAGGTCTATTGATGATATCGGCTCAAATGGTGGATCTATTAGCGCTGATAGAACCAATTTTAAGTCCCATGTGGGTGGTGGACGTCGTCGTGGTGGGGTTACATGTGCTACTCCTTGTAGAAACTCCCTAACTGCTATCTTTTGTTGGAAAAGGAGTGAGAGGGCTGAAACCTGCACCTTAAGGGAATTGAGTTGTAGACCTATGTCTAGGCCTTTTTGTAGGAATGATAGGATTGCCGGTACTGAAAATCTTTCAAATAATATCCCACTCAACTGACACCATGTATGATAATGTTTCCAGACTCTATGATATATTTTTGTGGAGACTGGTTTTCTGGCCTGAAGCAAATGGACACTTCAATAGCCATGCCGTCAAATTGAAGATGGCTGGCTTGGGATGAAGAATGGGTCCTTGTTTGAGTAAGTCCACCCTGCGTGGTAGAGGAATGGGCTCTTCCACTGACATATCTTGTAGGTCATGGAACCATGTCCTTCTTGGCCAAAATGGAGCTATCATGATTGTCAGCAGATTTGAGTGACGTATCTTCTTGAGGACCCTGGGAAGCATTGGAATTGGTGGGAATACATAAGCCAGATTGAAGTTCCATACTTGTGTTATGGCATCGATCCCTTCTGCTCGTGGATCTCTGTACCGTGTGAAGAAACGGTTGACCTTGCAATTGTTCCTTGAAGCCATCAGATCTATTTGAGGCTGCCCCCATTGATGCGTTAGTGACTGGAATACCTCGTAATGAAGTTCCCATTCGCCAGGGTCTATATGATGTCTGCTGAGGAAGTCTGCCTGAACATTGGACACTCCCGGAATGTGGATTGCCGAGATTTGAACAGAATTCTTTTCTGCCCAATGTATGATCTTTTTCGACTTCTTTGAGGGCTCCTTTGCTTCTAGTCCCTCCTTGGCGGTTGATGTACGCCACCGGCGTTGCGTTGTTGCACTGCATTCGTACGGCTCGTGTTTTCAACTCTGTTGCCCAGTGGACTAGAGCTAGACGTACTGCTCTCAGTTCTAGTACATTGATCGATATTTTGGACTCTGTTTGTGACCACGGTCCTTGTGCTGTGTTTTCTTGCCATGTCGCCCCCCAATCCGGTGAGACTGGCGTCTGTAGTCAGGATCATCCACAAGGGAGTGGCCCATGATTGACCTTTGGTCAGCGTAGCCGGAAGAAGCCACCACTTTAATGATGCTTTGGTTTCTTGTGACAGTGGAAGTTTCTGCATCAAGGACCCCCTTTTCCAGCACCGCAGAATGTCGGCTTGAAGTGGCAGGAGGTGGATCTGAGCAAACGGTACTGCTTCCATGGTCGATACCATAGAACCCAGAACCCTCATGGCATGGTGAATTGTTGGATAACGTAATCGTGAAAAGCTGATCACTTGTTTTCGGAGTTTGATTTGTTTTTCCTCTGGAAGAAACACTCTCTGTGACAAGGTGTCGAACTCCAGACCCAGGAAAATCATTCGGTGGGACGGCTGAATTTGGGACTTGTCCCAGTTGATCCACCATCATTCTGATTGCTTGGCTTAAGACTGTCTGAGCTTGTTCTAGCGTGTCGGCCTTGAGAAGAAGGTTGTCCAAATATGGGGTTACGGATATTTCCTTGAGCTTCATTGACGCTGCCGTAACTGCCATCAGCTTCGTGAACACTCTTGGGGCTGAAGAGAGTCCGAACGGTAGTGCCACAAATTGGTAATGGTGATTGTTGTATGCAAATCTCAGGTAACACTGGTGTGCTGGCCAGATCGGAACATGGAGATAAGCATCCTTGATGTCTAGGGACATGAGTAGTTGGTTCGTTTCCATCCCCCTTATTACTGAGTGTAATGTTTCCATCTTGAATTTTACCGTCCTTATGTATCGATTCAGGTCCTTGAGATCAAAGACTGGCCGGAAAGTTCCTTCCTGTGGGGAGGAACTTTTTACCCACAGAGGGTAAAATCTCTGTGGGTGAGGTACTGGTACTATCACTCCCGTTCTTAGTAATGTTGTTAAACAGTTGTGGAATGCTTGCCCTTTTATTGGATCTGTGGGCACTGTTGACAAAGAATTTTCGTGGAGGAGTTGCCGAAAAATCCAGGTGATATCCCTCGGAAACAATCTCTCGTACCCAAGCATCTGAGGAATGGCTTGTCCAAACCTCCTGAAACCGCAGTAGCCTGCCCCCTAAGGTTAACTGCGGCTCCAGATGATTTGACCAGTCATGCTGAATTGGGTTTGTCCTGGGTGGACTTACCCTGGACTTTATTTGACTTCCAGCCTGGTCTCGACTTGTCAGAAAATCTGTTACGAAAGGAGGTTCTGTGGGGAGAAGTAGATCGTTTTGTTGACTTGTTATGTTGGCCTCGAAAAAATTTTCCTCTGTGGAAAGTGTTGACTGACCTAGACTTAGACTGGGGAAGGAAGGTACTCTTACCCCCTGTGGCCTGGGAAATAATCTTTTCCAATTCCTCCCCGAACAGGCGTGATCCTTTGAATGGCAACGAAATTAGCGATTTCTTAGAACTAAGGTCAGCCGACCAGTTCTTGACCCATAAGGTTCGACGTGCAGCTACCGCCAAAGCCGAAGTGTGTGCTGCCAGTTGAGCTGTATCCAATGCTGCTTCACTAAGATAAGCGCTTGCCTCTGCCATTTTTTGGGCCAGTTCTAGAAGGTTTGCTCTGGAAGACCCATCTTGGAGTCCTGATATTAGAGAGTTTGACCATGTTTCCATGGCCCTAGTGACCCACGCAGTAGCCAGTGCTGGACAAAGTGCTGATCCAGAAGCTGAATAGATTGCCTTTAGGAACCCCTCCATTCGCTTATCAGTGGGGTCTTTAAACGCTGCTGCATCGGTAACCGGTAGTGTAGTATTTCTGGATAGTCGTGAGACCGGTGCATCCACAAGTGGAGGAACTGTCCACTGATCAACAAGGTTTTTTGGAAATGGATACATCTTTGAGAATTTACGGCTAGGTTGAAATTTCCTCTTCGGTGCCTGCCATTCATCCAGAACGACTGCACGCAGTTGGTCGTGAGAAGGGAAGTCTGTCACTGTTTTTCTTTGCCTCTTAAAAAGTCCTTTGGACAGTAATTGTTGTTCTTTAGGTGGATCAAGTTTGAGTGTTTCTATAACTGCTCTTATGATGTCCTCTACATCATGAGATAATTCTTTGTCTCCACTCCCGTCCTCCTCGTCTCCAGAGGGAGAACTTGAAGAGAAGATTTCACCCTCCTGCTCTGACGAATCAGAGGCCTCCAGGACCTTGGTTGAGGGAGAAGGCGATTTATGTCTAGTCATTGGCCGTTTGCGTTTTCCTTCCTGCATTTTTGACATGGCCTTTCCAATGGAGTCAGCAATAGTGCTGGCGATAGATCTGTTAAAAGCAGTATATTTTGAAGGGATGCCAGCAATTGAGACAACTGGATAGCCCATGTTGGCGCCGCCATGTCTGTTTGCACTGTGGTATCCGAATTCTGAGGCAAGTCTGAATGTGCACCCTGTACCTGTGGAGCCTCCATAGTTACTGGTGTTCCCTCTTCCCCTGGTGCGCAAGACCTACAGAGTGAGTCAACCTGGCCACTTAGAAATTTAGAATGGCACGGTGTGCAAGCAAAATAGGTAACCTGTGCTCCCCCTGCTGCTGCTGGTGTAGCCCATCCTATACCCTGGTGAAATGGCCTCCCTGTCCTACCTTCTGCCATGCGTTCAGTACGGCACTGGGTAACGCTGGAGGACTCCGGTGCCTATAGAGACTCTACTGCTGCTGTAGAAGCACTACCTTATAGTGAGTGCCTGTCTCTCCTCTTCAGCAATGTTTATAAACTTTTCGTTAGGCAGGGAAGGGCCCAGTGCGCCTACAAGTTTTGCGTGCGTTAGATAGAAAATGGGCGCCAAAAATCCCGCGATAATGATGACGTCACGCGGGAGTAATGCCGGAGCCGCTACCCGCTCACATATGCCGAAAAGTACCTGGAGTCTCCCAGCTCGGTACAATATAGCGGTAACCTGCTAAGTGCCGATGTATTTCTTCAGCAGCACTATAGAGGAGCCAGCCATATGGAGAAGCAGAGGGGAGGGGGTGAGAAGGGCCTCTGGTCACTATCTTAAGGCACCAGATAAGGTAATCTTACCATTATATCCTTGCGGTTTCCGGCCAGAGTCCCTGGTCTCCCTCAGGAGACAGGTTTGGATCTGGAAGGCCGCTCTGATATGAGAGAGTGTCAGGCCCCGGACAGAAAATTTCCCGCGTTGGGGGTTAACTATGTGGGAACAAAGGTTTGCCCCTAGTCTAGCCTCGGGTGTTAACACTAATCACTAACCGAAGAAGTCCTTTAGTCGGGTCTCCTAGAGACCAGAATGTCCATCCTCCTGAAAAACTGAGGTGAAAGAGGAAGTACTAGGGGTAAAGCTGGAGTAGTCCTGGCACGCCCCTTTTTCGTCAAACAAGAGTCCTGCCTCCTGGAGGATGGAACTTTATCCAATATGTCTCCTGTGTCCCCGGAGACGTCAGAGAAAATACCATTAAGAAAAAAAATGGCTTGTCGATAAAAAAACAAACACATAAAATTATCTAAAGACTATACAATACGGCAGATAAGCTTTTAGCTGGTGTATACGGAAACAATAAAAATAAAAAATGTAGACAAAGTGCCAAAAATGAGAAACAAACACTTTTACTGAATTCTTTGAGGCCTTACCTGTACCAGACAAGAAAACAAACAGCAATTCCAGAAGGGTATTAGGAGAATGTTACCAACTGAATATCCAAAGTGTAAACAAAAGGACAAAACCCCGCTGAATGAGGATTTAAGAAGTTTATGCCATGGACACCTTTACACAGTTATGTCACTGATGAAAACGGTCGCAATTCACTCACTTAAGATTACAAATGCGTTATCAAAATATGCTATAATCCACAATGTCATTTATATCCACTCTTACCTGAAGACAGTGAGCAAGGTTACAGTAGGCATCAGGAAAATCTGGCTTCAGTTTCAGTGCTGTCCTGTAGGAAGCTATTGCCTCTGGTATATTTCCAGAATCCTAAAAAAAATGATCAAACAGATTATGGTTTTCGGTTTTCCTTTGGTGCAAAGCCCTCCAAAGACAAATACACATTAGAAAGTAAATTACTTTGTGAATGGAGGCCAGGTTACTGTGAGCATCAGCAAAAGCTGGATTTATCTGAATTGCTCTGGTATAACACTGCAATGCGCCCTGGACATCCTGCATCTCCTTTAGTGTGTTTCCCATATTGGAATAAGCATCAGCAAAAGTTGGACTGATTCTAGAAAAAAAAAAATTATAAAAATGTAAACACAACGCTAACCAATGTTATAGAAATTAAATGTACCTAGTTTAAAACTTACCTAATAGCTTCCTTATAATGCATGAGAGCTTCTTGAAGTTTTCCTTGTTGTTGCAATACACTAGCTAGATTCGAGTGTGCAGCTGCAAATTCAGGGAAAACCTGCAGACAGAAGAATGATTGAAGAAACCAATCCATTGTGTTTACAAAAAGTTTCAAGAGTAAACATAGCAGCAGATTTACCTCCAGGGCTTTTCTATAAAGCCGCACTGCCTCCTCTATGTTTCCTTGTTCTCTCTTTATATTTGCCAAGTTATTAAGGGAATCTGCATGTGTAGGACAGAGTCGAAGAGCTGTATTATAACATTCTTCTGCATCAACCACCTTAAGAAAAAGATTTCATACAAATTAGTGTTTTTTTAATTCACCATTAGGTTTTATTCACCTTTCATTTTTTTCCAGTTTATTTTCATATTGCTCCCCAGAAAAGACCTTTTTCCAATAGCTTTCCATTTTCTGCAATATTTCCAAAATGGAAACCTCAAGTTTAATTTTCCTGTCTCTGGAATACATTTCTTAGCAAAATACTTGGAATATTAGCAACTATTGCATCAACTATAACCGCTGCCTCTTATAAATCTCAGAAGCTATACTCAACAAGGCCAAAGATAAGAAATGTATCAACTATTGTATCAATTCAGAACAGTTTACAGAGTCTGATACATAAGGCAAAAAATGATACGCATCAACTAACGTATCAATGAAGAAAAGTTTACAGAGGCTGAGACGGTAAAAAAATGCAACGGTCAGAAATACAAAGGTAGTTGAAAAAAAGTCTATTTCTGGTATAACATCTGAAATCAACTGAAAATATCGTTGAAAGGTAAACGGAGTTGTTTACCTTTCAACGATATTTTCAGTTTTTTAACACAAATATGAAATAAAAGCTACTTACACTGCCCTTTTCTTTGAGAGCGTTGGCAAGATTACAGTAGGCATCAGGAAAATGCGGCTGCAGCTCAATGGCCCGACGATAAGTGTCAATTGCAAGATCAATAAGGCCCTGCTCATAATACACACAAGCCAAATTTCCATGGACCACAGCATGGTTTGGACTTAAGCTAAGGGCTCTTAAGTATGCTGCTACTGCTCTGTGGGGGACAAAGAAACAATTCACTGTATAGTTTATTCATAACAAAATATCGAAGGCACGAACATTCAACAACATGAGTCTTCTAACCTGTCAAATATACGAGCCTCTTTAAGCACATTTCCCAAATTAATGTAAGCGTCCAGGAAATTGGGATCAAGAGTTACAGCCTGAAAGAATTAAAGTACAATGAAGAGTTTAGTAAAGATGCAGTATATAGCCATTAAACTTATGAAACATTTTAATTTTAACATCCAAAATTTTTATTTGAAAAATCCATTCTATGGAAGAAAAAATAATGGCCATGCCCTAATACATAAACATAATATGTCTAGCGTTTGTTTTTTTAAATTGTCAGAACAAAGTTTCTCCATTGCCTTAGAAAACGGCGAAAGGGCAACCAGTTCACCACTGAAAGTAAGGAACCAGAAGTAAGAATACAGCCAGGAGGTAATAAGGTATGGGATCCAGAGCGGGAGGCACAGCATCAACAGGCCGCAGGTGCAGAACGGCCGCTGGTGAGACAGATCAATTCTGAGGGATAGAACAGAACGGCTTGGAAAGAGTCTGCGGGTAGAGAGAGATAAACGATGGGGGGGGAGATTTACAGAACGGCTGAGCAGGTAGAGAAATGCAGGGAATGTAACTTGATGGACGCAAGTCTTTTTTTCAGCCTAACTTACTAACTTACTATGTAACAGAACAGCTGGGCAAATGAGCAGGGAGAGAAAGAAATGCAGGGAGAGGCAGAGAATGATTATGTAACAGAACGTCTGGGCAACCAAGGCACGGGAATAGTGGCTGCTGGGGGGGGAGGGAACAGATGGGCAAGAGAGGCTGTGGGCAGAGAGGGAACCAGTGAGGGCTGTGTGGAGTACAACACTGTGTGGGCTAAAGACCATCACAAACCAGGAATTCAGGTCCATGGAAGAGACACACAGCAGCGAGCACTTAGGGGAGAAGAAGGAGTACAAGCAAGATGATGGTGGAGACCCCTTGTATGCTGTGGGACAGTACCGGTCTTAGTTTTTTACGATGTCTTACCCAAACAGCAGGAAAGATCATGATATCAGAGGCAAGTAATGTATATGCATTATTTTTTTCTAAAAATTAACAATGGTGTTACTGGTCCTTTAAGTTGTGCACACATAGACGAATAATAATACTCTTAAAAACCCATTATAGTACATAAAAACCAGTCTCTAAGCTCCTACTTTGGTAACATGATTTAAGTTGTGGGTTGTAAAGCGGTGGTTCACCATTAAGTAAAATTTTTGTTATGTTATAACTTAGTAACTAACTTAGTAACTTTGTAATTTATTTTTTATAGTTAACTTGTCTTCCTCTTGTTTTGTAGTTCAGTCAGCACTCAGTCAAGTGTCAATGGAGAAGTCACAGGTGCACTTGTAGTGTGGTCCACTTGCCAATCAAGCCAAAATACTCAAATATGTGACAGCACCCCGTATCCAGGAATTTTCTTTAAAAAGCCTTTATTGGACAAAAATAATTCCTGGATACAGGGTGCTGTGTCACATATTGGAGTATTTTGTCTTCCTCTTGTGCCACATAATCTTTCAAATGGAGGTCACTAACCCTAGCAGCTAAAAAGATATTGCTCTGTGAGGTTACAATGCTATGGTTACTATCTGTATGTTAAGTACTTGTCTATTAATATTCCAGTCTCTTATTCAATCCACTACCTGGTTGCCAGGGCAAATAGCAGCTGACATTCCAAACTCAAGGTGTTATACAAAAACCTAATAAACTGACAAATTGCAAATTCACAGACTATCACGGTCTACATACAAAATTAAGCCAATTGAAAATTGTCTCACAATATCACCATCTACATCAGTGATCCCCAACCAGTAGCTCGTGAGCAACATGTTGCTCTCCAACCCCTTGGATGTTGCTCCCAGCGACCTCAGAGCAGGAGCTTATTTTTGAATTTCAGGCTTGGAGGCAAGTGTTGGCTGCATAAAATCAGATGATCTGCCAAACAGAGCCTCAATGCAGGTTGACAATCCACATAGGGGATACTAAATGGTCAATCACAGCGCTTATTTGGCACCCCAAGAACATTTTTCAGGCATGTGTTGCTCCCCAACTCCTTTTACTTCTGAATGTTGCTCACGAGTTCAAAAGGTTGGGGATGCCTGATCTACATCATACAAAAAGCTAATTTAAAAGTGAACAACCCCTTTAACATCTTTACTATAGGTCTCCTAGATCTTCTTGTGAATCAGCAACCACACTAGTCTATTTTGTCTTGTCTACACATTACTCCCTATGGGTATACACTGTGTGAATAAATACTTTGCCTGTTGAGTGCGAGTTTCCTTGTGCTATAAGACCAGTTTTAGTAAAGAAGATCTCTCCCCAACATAAGCATTCCCAGATATGGAGGAGAAAGTAAAATAGCTCACACAGAATGAGTACAGAAATACCTTTTCAAAGTGGTGAATTGCAAGCCAGATCTCTCCTTGAGCATTAAATACACATCCAAGATTACTCCAAGCAACTGCAAAATTTGGTTGTGTTTCAATTGCCTTGAGGTAACAAGCCTTTAAATGACCAAAGGAAGGTGGGAGAGGAAAGAAGGGAAAGGGTTTCCAAAAAAAAAAAGAGAAATTATGTTAGAATTCCTTCTCAAAACAGAAAAAAGTGAACCTGCAGCATAGGCTCGCCAGCGCTTCAAATACTGTGCAAGCCGATGAATCCTACGCAAGCGCAAACCCTTACCTAAATGCAAGCCTCCATTTTTTAGTTAAGTGGATATGTGCATTGAAATCTAATAGTTTGAATTCTACACAGTCAACAGTGAACAAAATGAGAAGCTGGGAAAAGAAACATGCATTTATGCATTTCAGTTACCAAAAAGTCTTGATTAAGGGCTACCAAATGGTAAACAGATGTTCCATACAAAATAAATTTAATGTATTCAATTATAGAATCATAAAGAATGGAGTCGGCTGTAGATACAAGAATATATATGAGCAGCACATTTTATTACTTACAATTAGTTAATAGTTAGCAAGAAAAGAAACCGGTATTTAATTTAAATTAATTTCATACTAATGCCTTTACGAAAACCAAAAATGATAAGATTGCATACAGGTTAGAGTCCCTGTAATGCAGGCGCTTAGATTCGCAAGCGGCCCCATGCTAATCCGCAAAACTACGCAGTTGCTGCGCGTCGCTGGCAAATGTCAACAGCCAACCTGAAGCGTTAACATAGGACAAAGACATTTATACTGAATGTAAATGAGCTCCCCACTAATGAAATGCATACTCCAGATGCCTTAAACAAGAGTTAGCCCATCAAGTTGACTGTTCACATGCTTGAATCCACACGCAAAGCGCAATCCGCAGCGCAGCCTTTGCGCTACTGCAGGCTCACAGCGCATGATGAGGAGCAGAACGCTTCAGTCCAAACAAAGAAGAAAAAAAAAGGAAAAAAATAATGAACATCTGGAAGAGTTAGAAGCTTACAACTAAACTAGCTCCAGTTTTTTTTTCTTTTTTAAACATATTTGCTCAGTTTCCTTAAAAGGATTGTGGCTAATGGCAAATAGTCTCCTCTTTTAAATGTTACTAAAAACATTTTAAGCGGTTTCTGAAGCCACAAGACAGAAGGATTCAGGCATGGAGCAAATGGTTTTTGTTGTGGCAGTTACAAACCCGTTACCATATTTCTCATGTGACTTTTCGGTGCGTTCCTTGCTGGAAGAGGAGGAGGTGCATGTCTGCCTAGATCCAGGCCTCGAGCTCCCTTCAGCGAGGCACCTTACGCATGGAATAGTAGTTTTCACCCACCTGAAACCTTCTAAATACAATATCAGTGGTAAAAAACCAAAACAAAAGAGAAAATAAAACAATATAATTAGTAAAAGATCTCAACAAAGCAAGTGAAATGTTTTTGGATATGCTCTATGATTCAGACAAGGACATGTCAAGCTTGCTTTTATTAATGTTCATCATGCAGGAGGTTTGGGCAGAAAAAAAGTGCACGACTGGAAGAAAGGCTTTATGGTTCTGACTGCTATGTTAAATTTTGCTCTTAAACATCCAGGAAACAGCTGGCTTGATATTGGAAATGCAAAGATTACTGAGAAAGAATTAATTGTACTTGAAATGTCCATGTACATTTAAATCATAGCCAAAGAACAGATTCTCAAACTAGTTGCTTCCAGAACTCTGAAATAAAGAAATCAGCATTTCTATGCCAGCGCAGACTCCTCCAATGCAAGTGACGCCGAAGCAGCAGTGAAGTGCAGTATGTGTTAGCTGTCCAAATAAAGAGCTGAGAACCACAACAATAGGTAGTTAAAATCAGAGTCCCTTTAAAGTTGTGTTAAACTCAAATTTACCCTTCTAGTACCAATTTCAACAGTGAATTCTATAAATGTGAACCCTCCCCATGGGTCTCATTACACATGGACAGCTACTCTGCATTCACACTTCAAGCAATTGCAAGCGCGTGGGGTCAGGAGTAACAGAGGGATATCACGTGTCCTCTAGTTCCTCCCAACCTCCTTTCCTAGCAGCACAGACGCACAAGGTGGCTTGTAACAAGACTGCTGTATTTCACAATAAGTTTACAGACAAGTGCAAACCTGTTAAAACATCAAAAAATAGATTATAATTTACAAAGTTTGTAACTGCTAACTGCTAGAAGCCACCTTTAAATATTCATTTTCTTTCCATCAGTCCATTTTCTTAATACAAACCAGCCTTTGTCTTTTTGGATGTGCTTTAATATGAGTGCAGACTAAGTTATTTGGTCAAATATGCATTTAAGTTAAAATAGCCTTTCTTCCAAAGAAAAAGCAACATTCACTGGGGCTAGAGGAGAAACATGGATGGGCCTTTTGTTTTGGGTTTGTAGTGCCCCATATGTTCATCAAATGATGAGCTGGAGGGCAGGGACCAATTCCAGATGACTTTGGTCAATTTAGAGCAAGGACAGGATTAATACCTTTAAAATTGGTAAAAGTTTAAGAAACCAGATGAACAACTCCTCAAAACTTTGAGGGTTTGTGTGACCAAGCTATACCCCTCAGAACATGTGTCTCACTGTACAGCTCCATTTGATTAAGATGTTGCTGTAAACACTAGCTATAAAAGCTTTACTAAGGCAAAGCCAAGTTTTGCAACACTGGAGTTGGCACATACACTGAACATCAATATACTAAAGACCTACCTTTGCTTCTTCTAAGCGACCTAGGGCTTTAAGGAGATTACCCAGGTCACTGCGGACACAGTACAAGTCCTGTCAGAATGATAGGAGAGATAGAGCAAAAACAATTACAATACAGGCTCATGTGAAACACTTAAAATGAACACAAATGGCATAACAGTATGTTACAGTTTAAAACATTATGGGGCAGATTTATCAAGTATCAAATTGAAAATTCAGATGCTCAAGTTTTTTTATGGTCAAATTTGATTAATGTTTTTCCAAAAAAATTTATTTGCCTTTCAAGCTTTATTGTACACTGGCCATTTAAAAACTCAAATTCGACTATTCACTACCTAAAACCTGTCACATTTCTGTGTAGGTCAATGGGAAATGTGTGGGTTGAAGTAGTTTGCAGCCTTCATGACATTCTAGT
>CM044445.1:23629024-23649031 GCA_024363595.1 Xenopus borealis
AGTTGGATCTCCGCGGGGCTTACAACCTCATCAGAATCCGAGAGGGCGATGAGTGGAAGAGAGCTTTCAGTACCTCGTGATGCCCTTCGGCCTCTGCAATGCCCCTGCCGTCTTCCAGGAGTATGTTAAGGATGTTTTTCGGGATCTCCTGGGGAAGTCTGTTGTCGTATATCTGGATGACATTGTCATCTTCTCTCAAGATTTGAAAACCTACCGTGCCCAAGTCAAGGAGGCTCTTTCTCGTCTTAGGGCAAATTCCCTTTTCGCCAAACTGGAGAAGTGTATTTTCGAAGTTCCCAAGATCTCCTTCCTTGGCTACATTATCTCGTCTGAGGGTTTCGAGATGGATCCTGCCAAGGTATCAGCTATCCAGAAATGGCCACTTCCCCAGAGTACCAAGGTGATCCAGAGATTCATAGGCTTTGCGAATTATTACCGCCAATTCATTAAAGGCTTTTCTTCCCGCATTGCTCCTATCCTCTCTGATGTCGGGGCAGGAGCTATCCTTTCCCAGAGACAATATGCAGATGGTAAGCTCCATCCTTGTGCATACTTCTCCAAGAAGTTTTCCTCCACCGAACAGAATTACGACATTGGGAATCGTGAGCTCCTGGCTATCAAACTCGCCCTCGAGGAATGGCGTCATCTCTTGGAGGGTGCACCTCTTCCGGTCACTATTTACTCTGACCATAAGAACTTGGAGTTTATACAATCCCTCAAGAGGCTAAACCCCCGTCAAGCGAGATGGGCTCTCTTTTTTTTTCTTTCAATTTTGTCCTGACGTATCGCCCTGGGACAAAGAACTGGAAGGCAAATGCCCTGTCTCGAAGTTTCTCCCCAGAGGACCGCCTTCATATAGAACAATATCCTATCATCTCTCCATCCAGGATCATCGCTGCTGTACTACCCCAATTCGCTGAGCAAATCATGTCTTGCCAGTCTGCCGCTCCTCCAGATACCCCCATTGGAATGGCATTTGTACCCCCTGAGTTACGCCTTCCCATCCTCCAACAGACTCATAGCTCCAAACAAGCCGGCCACCCTGGTTGAGAAAAGACTCTTGAGCTCCTTCGTCGCCTTGTTTGGTGGCCGACCATCCGCAAAGATGTTAGAGACTTTGTCGCAGCTTGTACCGTGTGTGCGACCACTAAGTCCAGCCACTCTCAACCCTGCGGTCTTCTGCAACCACTACAAATACCCTCTCATCCATGGACTCATTTGGGTATGGACTTTATCGTTGAGTTGCCGCCCTCTTGTGGGAACACCGTCATTTTGGTGGTAATAGACCGTTTCAGCAAGATAGCACACTTCATTCCCTTGAAGAAACTCCCCTCAGCTGTGGAACTGTCTCATCTCTTCATACAGCATATCTTCCGTCTACACGGCTTCCCTGTAGAAATTGTCTCCGACAGAGGCTCTCAATTTGTCTCCAGATTTTGGCGATCCCTGTGCAAGTCTCTGGGAGTCTCTCTCCAGTTCTCCTCTGCCTATCACCCTCAGACTAATGGGGCAGCAGAGCGTGTGAATCAAGCTCTTGAACAATTCCTGAGAAACCATGTTACCCTCTGCCAAGACGACTGGTCAGATCTCCTCCCGTGGGCGGAATTCGCTCACAACAATGCCAGTCACTCTTCCACTAGAAGATCTCCTTTCCTATCTGTATACAGTCAGCATCCTCTAGCCTTTCCTCAGGACTTTCTTCTCTCAGATGTTCCCACTGCAGAAGATCATGCAGCTCACATGTCTGCCATCTGGACTGCCACCAAGTCTAATTTGGAGAAGAGCTCTTTGGTGCACAAGACCTTCGCTGATCGTAGAAGAAAGCCTTCCCCTACATACAAGGTTGGTGATAAAGTCTGGCTTTCTTCTAGGAATATCCGCCTAAAGGTTCCGTCTCCTAAGTTGGGTCCCAAATTCGTGGGTCCCTTCTCCATCTCTGAGGTCATCAATCCTGTGGCTGTCTGTCTGCAACTACCCCCTGAGATGCGGATTCCCAGCATGTTTTATGTTTCCCTGTTGAAGCCTGTTGTATCCAATCACTTCTCCTCTGGTCAGTCCCCTCCTTCTTCCATCCTCGTGGACGGCCAACAAGAGTATGAGGTCGAAAGGATCTTGGATTCTAGACTCTCTAGGGGGTCTCTCCATTACCTCATCCAGTGGAAAGGCTTTGGTCCTGAGGAGTGCTCCTGGGAGAACGACTCTGATGTGCATGCTCCCCACCTTGTGAGGACCTTCCATAGTCAGTTTCCCCAGAAACCTCAGCCTGGTGGTCCAGTGGCCCCCCGTGGGGGAGGGGGTACTGTCATGAGCACTCAGCGCCCCTTACCCTTGCGGTGGCGTGCAGGATCCAACATGGCGGTGCCCAGCTCCACACGTGGGCGCAAAGACGCCAGCGTGATGACGTCACACGCTGTGGCACCAAATTCAAAAATAAAAGAACGCTGGAGACGTGAGTTCAATGCCCGAGTATAGCTCAATATTATATTGTGTTCCTGGGTGTTCCTGTTATTTGATCTCAAGCCTGTTTCCTGACCGTGACTCTTTGCTGCCTGCCAACTTGAACCCTTGCCTGGACTTTGACCTCTCTATTGGATTCTCCTTGAATTGTACTTTGCCTGGACTCACTGGAAGGGGCTTCCTCCTTGATCCTGACTACACCCCCCCTGTGGGTGTCGCTGGCCCCCTGTTGACAGGGACACTGCTTTAGATGCTAGGTAGTCTTAAAATGAATCGCTGAAGAAATTTTCTCCTAAAGATCCTATACCTGCAACAATGTGACCAACCTTTTTTACTTGTGAGTCAAATTGAAATGTAAAAAGAGTGGGGAAGTAACACAAGCTTGAAAAAAAGTTCCAAGGTTCCAAATATGGGCTGTGATTGGCTATTTGGTAGCCTCTATATAGACTATATAGGAGGCACTGTTTGGCACTAAACATGAATTTTATACAACAAAAACTTGCCTTCAAGGCAGGAATTGTTGCTCAAGAACCACTGGTTGGGGATCACTGCTCTAATGTATTTGGTCTCTCTTCTAAATCTAAATTGGTGTATATATATATATATATATTTTTTTTTTTTTTTGTGTCATTCAGATTGGCTAGTTGTTAATCACTAGCGCTTGGTGATAAGAAAACTATCTGTTTACTGTGGTGTTTTTAACTTTAAATATTGTACTGTGTATGTGACTCTTTAATCTATGACTATGTGCCCTTTAGGCACGAAAAGCGTAAGGCTTGTTCTGTTTTGAGATGTTTTTCTTTAAATAAATTACTTTTTTATCTGCACCATTTTGAACATGTCGGTCCGGTTTGTGCTAGCTTATCTATACATTGTGCAAAGTACACAATTCTATATTATATACTGTACTGTATGGAACCTATTTTTATGTACATTACTGGAATCATTTCCCCTGTAGGCTATATATTTTCAAAAATAAAGCTTTACACTGACATACAGAAATAACTTTTCCCCTTACTGGCCCACCCTGATACCAGGAAAAATCCCAGTAGTCCCTCCTATTCCTATTTGGCCTATTTCTTGGTCATTACCTATTTTTGTATGAGAACATGGGGGTGGGATAAATGAAAGGATAGATTATTGTATGTTAAGAATAGAGACTAGGTGTATAAATAAGTTAGAGATAGGAGGAAAAACAGAATAAAAAGTTGAGTAAGGACAGGAGAAGAAATAGTTTTAGTGGGTCTAAGGTTTAAGGTTTTCTGGTTGTCCCCTCATATCTCAGTCTGACAGCGTTTCCTAATGCGCTTTAACTTATATGGAGGAGTCAATTATTTTATAATAGAGAATTGGTAAATGAAAAAAACTGCCCTCCCAAGTTTTTTTCATAAAGTCCCAAACACCATAAATTTAGATATAAAATGTTTGTAACTTTGTTTCAAATTTAAATCATCCAAAAAGTATTTTTATTCTAGGTAAAAGATACTTTTTATGATGTATAATAATTACAGTATCTAAGTATATGGGCATAACAGCAATAATGGACATCAATATTAGGAACAAGAAAAACAGATATTATACAGGTTTCCTTTTAACGTGTGTATCAATGAAAACTTTTATTATAAGTTTTTACCAAAGAATGAGAATGTATTTACACTGAACAATTTAAATATCTATACAGTTAAACACTGTAACGCTCAGGATGAGTTTCTGATACAGAAAATTTCCTAAACTATAAATGACATATCAGGTATTGGCCAGGATGTGCATGTTTCACCCAAATTAAAAACTCAGATAGCAGTCCATTTTGCAAAATCCTACTGATTATTACTTATTATGTAATCTAAGCTGTTTTTTTCCAAGAGACAAATTGTCTTCAGTTGTTTTCAAGACAATGTCAAACATATACTGATGATTAGCTTTGCAAAACACAGGAATTTACAACCAGGGGTAGGACTGGTTTTCCATAAACTTGGCTTAAAGGAGAACTAAACCCCCCAAAAAAATAGGGCTGAATATTATTCAGAATTTATTACACCAGCCTAAAAAGTTTCATCTTCTCAATAGCAGCAATGATCCAGGACTTCAAACTTGTCACAGGGGCGCCATCTTGGAAAGTGTCTGCGACACTCACGTGCTCTGAGCAGCTGTTGAGAAGCTAAGCTTATGAGTCGTCACAGTTTATCCTGCAGAAAATGAGGTTGGCCTGTAATATAAGTTGATGCTACAGGGCTGATTATTACATTCTGATGCTAATTGCACGGGTTTCAGTGCTGGCATGTAGTAATTATTATCTGTATTAATTACTAATCAGCTTTATATTGTGTCATTTATATTCTATGTGTACTGTATATTGTGAGTCAGTCCCGACTCTCTAAGCTCAGTAAGTGACATCAGCACAGAGCATGTGCAGTGAATTGGCAGAAAAAAAGATGGGGAAATACTGGGGCATCTTTGGAGACACAGATCTTTACTGCTAAAGGGCTGCAGTTTCCTTGGGCTGGTACTAGGGATGCACCAAATCCACTATTTTGGATTCGGCCGAACCCCCGAATCCTTCCCGAAAGATTTGGCCGAATACTGAACCGAATCCGAACCCTAATTTGCATATGCAAATTATGGGTGGGAAGGGGAAAACATTTTTTACTTCCTTGTTTTGTGCCAAAAAGTCACGTGATTTAGCTCCCTGGCCCTAATTTGCATATGCAAATTAGGATTCGGTTCGGCCAGGCAGAAGGATTCGGCCGAATCCGAATCCTGCTGATAAAGGCCGAATCCTGGCCGAATCCCGAACCTAATCCTGGATTCGGTGCATCCCTAGCTGGTACAGAAGCCCAAAACCTTTCTATCCTACATCTTTAGTTAAGCTTTAGTTTTCCTTTAAGTGTTTAGCTGTACACACACACAAAATAGAATGTAATTCTATGCAAAATACATAAATTACACACTTTGAGTGGGTTTAATGTTATGGAAGGATTCCCTTTCTATTCTTTGGCCTAGTGATTCTGACTTTTCAAACAATGTTGCATAATACAGCAGGTTCACACACTTCAGAGGAAGAATGCAAGGCTAACTTCTACTACATTATTTCAAAAGACAGAATCAGCAATGCTGAAAGGGACAACCTATTCCTTCCCATATAACTTTAAAACCACTCACTTTTTAATTAATGTTTGTAGGATGGGTGCTTGGAATTTCACTTTCTTTCATTAAACAACATTTTAGTTTTGTGTTTACACCACATCTAACATCTGCAAAGTCCCAGCAACAAATCTCCTTGTCAACTCTCCATGCTTTATTGAGCTGGGGCAAAGTCACCCGGGGACTGGGATAATGTAAATATGAGTACACACAGTTAAGTATGTGACTGAACTTTCCAGGAACTAGAAGAAAAACTGCTGGCTGTAACAAAGTTACATCAACAAACTGCATAAAACAACGATTAGAAAGCCATTCTAAGATTTATTCGTTGTCAGAGTCTATCTCACGGTCTCCTCCAATTGACCGGAATTATTCGCTATCCTCTTCATCTTCAGACAGCTGCACTAGGCCCATGGCTTTCCTCGTCCTCATTCTCCTCTTCCTCTGATAATTCATAACCTCCTATGCTGCTGAAGCTTGTGTCTCTGGTATTGGATTTTGGATCTGGCTCTTCATAGCTTTCATAACTATAAATAATATGCAGAGAAGTCTATCAAGATGTAATAATGTTAATAATGTCACAGTCTTTTTTTCACCTAGCACTAGTGCAGTAAAGCTTTCTTAAAGGGGAAACAACCCAAAAGATAAATTCATATAAACCTATTCAGAGTGGCACTTTTGCATTTTACATTTAAGATTTATTTTAAGTGGTTTCTGGGATATTACCACTGCTACAAATCCAGGATTTCATATCAACAGTGAGCCCTAACTGTGGATGCACTTTCTTTGTACTTCTTGTATAGCCAGTTTAACTTAGGTAGGCTGTCTCTCAGTAAAGCCAAAAGCCTACTCTTGGCAGACTAAAACAGCAAATGACACAGAAACCCCTAAATATAGAAATCAAATGTAAGTATGGAAATCAAATGTAAAGTAGATCATATCTGACAGGCTGTATGGTGTTCAGTCAAGATTTATACAATGTGACTACAGCATGGATGTCCAAATTGCTCTACTCATAACATCGCTCCCCTGGATTGCTACATGGTAGTGCAGGTCGATGGAATCCAAGGACAGTTGATAACCACATTAAAGGGGTTGTCCACCTTCAAACAACTACAGTAGAACCCCCATTTTAAGTTTTTCAGGGGACCAGGAAAAAATTATGTCAAATGTGTTAAAGTAACTTTTTCTTCAAGTACTGAAAAGATAAAAGCACGGGAGTCTGTTTTACTTTGCAATACAATATTTACTGTGTTAATAACAAGGGTTAAGCATTGCAGTGTTAATGTTACACTATGGAGGGAATGTGCAAGGCTCTCTGTCGGTCACATACACAACCTTAAGCGATACATGATTGGTGCAGGACTGTATAAGGGGCAGACTTATTGGAATTGACCATTTACAGGTAGAACAGGCAGAATCTGGTTAGTATTTTAAATCTCTTTATTTCACAAATAACTGTTTTTGGGAACATCAGGACAAAATTTGGATGTAAAATCAGGGAAAATATGACTTAAAATCAGGGAAATGCACCCATTGAAATGCATTATAAATTGGTGGGACCACAAATAAAAAATGTAAAATGCGGGGAAACTTAAAATCAGGGTTTCACTGTAGTTGTTTTCAGATAGATCACCATAAATAATGACTTTTTCCAATTACTGTCTATTTTCTATTTGTAACTGTTTTTCTAATATCGAAGTGTAAAGTGTCATTTTTCACCTTCTAAAGCAGCTCTGGGAGTGGGGGGTCGGGTCATCGACTGATACATTTAATGGATGCATTTCTTGTCTTTGTCCCTGCTGAGCAGAATCTCTGGGTTTCATTACAGGCAGCTGTTAGAATTGATACAATAGTTGAAATGTATCAATTAAATGTTGCAAAATTGTATCAGTTTAGAGCAGCGATCCCCAACCAGTCGCACACGAGCAGCTCTCCAACCCCTTGGATGTTGCTCTCATTGTCCTCATAGCAGGAGCTTATTTTTGAATTCCAGGCTAGGAAGCAAGTTTTAATTGCATAAAAACTAAGTATAGTACCAAGCAGAGCCTCCTATAGGCTGCCAGTCCCAAAGAGGCTACCAAATAGCCAATCACAGCCCTTATTTGGCAACCCCAGGGACTTTTTAATGCTTGTGTTGCTCCCCAACTCTTTTTACATTTGAATGTGGCTCACGGGTCAAAAAGGTTGGAGACCCCTGGTTTAGAGTCTGCACCTGAATTACTGAGCTGCCAGACTCAAACACCAGACACAGACATTCAACTTTAAACTTAGATTTTGGAAAAACAGTAAAAGATAAATAATGGAAAGTTATTGAAAAAAGTCTTTTTTTTATTTCTGGGGAACAATTTGAAAACAACTGAACAGAAAAATGTGTTTGGAAGGTGAACAACCCCTTTAATAATACAAGTGACATTATTTGCTGGCCCCATTTTCTGCTTAGTTAAATCCTTCGTGGTGTAATTTGACTGCAGTTGACTCAACATAACCACATATTATATTATGAAAATGAGATATGTACTCCAGCAACAACTGTGTTAGATTCTTTACAGTTGAACAAACAAGTTACAGTATATTCTCCTTTAAAACACACTGTAAGAATTGTAAAGAGATAGAGTCTAGATTAAATATTATCCACCAATGTGCAATAAATCCAAAGTTTACCTTATGTTGCTGTCTTCCAATACATGTGATGTGTCAGCTCCTTCTTCGTAAGACATTATGCTCTCTTCATTTTCCATCCCCATCCTGGTATTTTCCTGCATCATATGGGGTTGTTTGGGCCCCATCCCTCCAGACTCAATATCAAAGTCACTGCCACTCTCACTAAGTTGAATTGCTGAACAGAAATTAAAGAAAATAATAAAATACTTACATGATAAATATTTCATCTATTGTCTTCATATACACTAGATAGCATGGTAGTGTATATTGCAGACAGGTTAACTGAGTTCTGATATAATTGACCACAGTGTGTGTGAATGCAGTCGTAGATTGTAAGCTTTGCTGGGACAGGGACTGATGTGATTGCCTGCAATATTTCTCTTAAGCTTCTCCCTGTATCTGTAATTCCCTGCTACATCATTTTAGATTTTTCCCTTCCCTACAGGCTTCACATTCTCTATAAATATCCAACTGTTTAAAGAAGCTTATATGATGTATCCTAAGTTAACAACAGGGACCACAACCGTTCGACTTCTCACCAATTCTTTTCAACAACACTGTGTGCCAGGTGTCTGCTATAGTGATCCTATGGTTTTGGTTTTTAAGCCTTGAATATGAATTTATATGAAGTACATGATTTGTTATATATTATTTCATGACCTGTTATTTTAATATATTAAATATGACAACGCCAAATCACAAATATACTTCCATATATGCAGAGTATGTTGAGCACAACATAATCTAAACTTCACATTAGGAAAGACAGACATAAAAGACAAAGCCTAACATATTTTATATCTACTGGTTTTCACCCTAACATCAAAGGGAACACAAAAAAGTGGAGGGGGCCTAGTCTCAAAGCCAATTGAAAATTAGAAGTGAATAAGACATGGTTTTCACATATGCTGAGTAGACATGCATTGCTTTGCAGCAGAAGTGAAAAACACACAGCTTCATATGTGCTATAAACTTCAGCTCCCATCAGACCCTTTTATTTAACAATTTTTCTAACCAGCTGTGTGGTAGCTTAAATGGATCTTAAATGAAATTATCAGGACCAGATGTAAAGCCTTTAAGAAAAATATCCCCACTATTGAAAGTTATGTGCACTGGGAAAACATTGCTGTCATAAGGTGCAGGAGGCTTCAGGTTTGTAGCAGTCTGAGACTCAGCTATTCATGATGAATATACTTTCCTAGAATTGAGGACAGGGGGTAGCATAGTTTTAAGCGGTAGAAGAAGCTTACAAAAAAAGGGATTATCGCCTTCTTCATCACTCCCATCATCTTCATCATCCTCTCCTTCTGACATCAATAAATCCTCAGAGAACGCTAGCTTGAGGTTGCTGTACTAAATGCTCATCCTCCTCAGCATCTTCCACTTCCTGGTTTAGGGAATTAAAAAAAAATGGTAAGTGTAATGAAGGCACCAATATATATGAAGGAAACATTAACAAAGGCACACTCACAGGTGCTGGGGTTTTTGGCTTTCCGTCATCTTCATCTTCTAATCCTTCTATATCAATTTCAGAATCATCCTCGCCCATACAGAACCTCCCTAATCTCATCTGTGGAGAACAGTAAGCATTACACTTTACTCTTTAAAATGGAGAGTATGAGACAGAAGGTTTCTTGGAGAAGGGAAAGTTTCAGGTAGGAAGACTCTTGATAATGGAGATTTAAGCCAATATAATGGTTAACAATATATGGGGATAATTTACCAGGCTTCGTTTCTCCAATGAGGCTGTGGCAACTTCTGTAGCAGATAGATTGCTTTCATCTTGGTATATGGAGGCCTCATGGGACATGCTGTGTGAGGTGTTTGTATCATAATAGTCGGGAGGCTTTAATGAAACCAGTTGTGAAATTTAAAATTGTTTGTTATATTTCATATAGGAGCAGTGACCAGCTCCTTGTTGTAGCTCCCACCCCTCCCAACTATAGTCAGGTGATCCCACTGGTGTCTAATAAAAGGGCAACCAAGTTTGGGAGTTTTACTTTGAAAGCAGCAAGTAAGTTACAGGTAAAACTTAGTCCCTTTGTAAAATGTATAATGAATTAAAAGAATTCTTAATCAGATGCAATTTGAGAGTGGGACTGGCCAGATATGGGATGACTTTGACGTAGTTAGCCAACTTAAATATATATATATGGACAAACAATCCCTGTTTTGTTTAAAATGTAAGGCATTTTGCACAAAATGTCTCAATGTCTTAAATATAGAGGATGTTGAATTGAAAGAGATAAGCAGATACTGTTTCAATACCAATTGCATTTACATTTGTAAATAAACAATGTCAACAATTTAAACACTGGACATGGACATGGAATTGGAAATGGAGTGCTTAGAAATAAAATTGTCTTTCATTATGCTAAACAATATTTGAAGGTGGCATTCCATTTTAAAAGTGATGGCTCGGTAAGGCTGGGTCAAATAAGCAATGTAACATCTTTTATGACAACTTGACCACTGTTTCCCTGCTGACACTGATGGTATTGCAAAATATTGGTCTGCATTTATTCAGAAATATTATATGAGTTAGTGTTTTTCAGAAAACAGGTATGTTTTGCCTTTAATTTAATGCAGTTCAGATCGGTTGCTACCTCCTGGGGAATGGCACTTACAAACATTTAAAGTGAAGAACAGGTTCAGAGTCCCATTCACAAGACAAAGA
This sequence comes from Xenopus borealis, assembly GCA_024363595.1. NCBI lineage: Eukaryota > Metazoa > Chordata > Amphibia > Anura > Pipidae > Xenopus > Xenopus borealis. The sequence continues at coordinate 23,639,964 of CM044445.1, forward strand.
AATACTTGTCTTGCCTTTTGCATACCAACCTGAGGCGTGTATGGTCCAGGAGTCATTGGGTCAAAGCTGTCTAAATCCGCCTCTTCCAAGGCTGCCTCTTTGGCAGTGGAGATGTCCTTTTCTAATTGTGTCAGATGTTCATCATACTAACATACAGACAGACACGTTAGTCAGACCTGCTTTGTAGCCAAACAAACATAACAGAATTCTTTAGCCTTAGGTAGGCAACTCTGCATTGATTTCATGTTCCTGGCTGCTGATCAACAGTATCTACGCAGGGCTGCTTACCTCAAAGTCTGGATGCAAATATTGACAATTTCTTGAGCAGTTTTACTGTACTTTTTCAAAATGCATTAGTTAATAGTGCTGCTCCAGCAGAATTCTGCATTGAAATCCATTTCTCAAAAGAGCAAACAGTAATCAAATCAACTGGACTTGCTGTGTTTTTCCTTGAAGACTTTTCACCAGTCATCCGAGCAACATTCCAGAGGATATATAGTTAAGCAAGATCCTATGTACAAGTTATTCTGAATTTAGAAAGCCAGTTGGATGACTAGTGAAAGTCTTCAATGAAAAAACACAGCAAGTCCAGTTGATTTGACGTACAGTTGTGCTCATAAGTTTACATACCCTAGCAGAATTTATGATTTCTTAACCATTTTTCAGAGAATATGAATGATAACACAAAAACTTTTCTTTCATGCATGGTTAGTGGTTGGCTGAAGCCATTTATTGTCAAACAACTGTATTTACTCTTTTTATATCATAATCGCTACACAAACTACCCAAATGAACAAAGTCATATTTGATTAAAATTGTACTTTTTGGCCATAACCATAAATGCTACATTTGAAGAGAAGTCAACTAGGCATATGATGAAAGGTGGAGTTGGAAGCAATTTTGCGTATCTACCATTCCTACTGTGAAACATGGTGGTGGATTGCTGATGTTTTGGGGATGTGTGAGCTACAAAGGCAAAGGAAATTTGGTCAGAATTGATGGCAAAATTAATGCAGTAAATTATCAAAAAATACTGGAGGAAAATTTGCACTCATGGGACGCATGGGACGTACTTGGACATTCCAACATGACAATGATCCAAAACACAAGGCCAAGTTGACCTGTCATTGGCTACAGCAAAATAAAGTGAAGGTTCTGGAGTGGCCATCTCAGTCTCCTGACCTCAATATCATTCAGCCACTCTGGGGAGACCTTCAATGTGCAGTTCATACAAGACAGCCCAAGAATTTACGGGAACTGGAGGCTTTTTGCCAAGAAGAATGGGCACAGTTGTTTGACAATAAATGGCGTCAGCCAACCACTAACCATGAGTGAAAGAAACTTTTTTGTGTTATCATTCATATTCTCTGAAAAATGGTTTAACTTATGAGCACAACTGTATTTCTACAGATATACCATGACCTGGATGAATGAGAATCTTCACAAACATTTAAAAAGGGAGGGTGTTTAAAAGGAGCTCATCAACCTCTGGCTAAGGAAACATGAATAGTCAGCTAATAAATAAGTAATTTATTACATAATAATTGCAGACAAGAAAAATGACATAAGATGGGTAGGAGAGATAAAAGTGCACACTCACCGTTGTATTTAATGCTGTTTGTAAATATTAGATTAACATCAGCCTGAAAGCGTTCACGATTCTGGTACTTGTGTTTAGAAATATTCTGCAAATCAAGAAAGTCAAAAGTAAAGGTGTTAACATTTTGTGAAATGAGCTGATAAATAGTTTTAACACTTAATGGGACAGTTCACCTTGATGTTTTCTTTTTGTATGAAGTAGATAGTGATGCCAGGACTATCTGCAAGGACTATCTACAAGTGATCCATATTTGATACACCTAACAACAGTTTTTCTCTGAAATGCTCTATTTTGGAAATTTCAACTATCTCAGCGCTAGAGCCCCACTTATGCCAGCAATAAAGCAGTAAGCAGCTGGCTCAAACATTAGGTATGAATAAGTGATTTTATATATATATATATATATATAATATGAATGATTAAAAAAAAAAACCTAGCCTACTGCATGATCTGCTAAAACAGCAACTTCATTGGAGGGTTTTGGGCAATGCTTTCATTAACATGAAGCTAAATTATATTGAAAAGCTATAGCTGGCACCGAGACACGTACATACTATGAAATACACTTTTGTATTTATATGAAGCTAATATGTTTGACTTGTACTGTAAAACTGCCAGTAGTGTAGTTCCACACTGTACAGATACAGGCAGAAGATTAAAGCAGTTGGCGTGACTGCTATACATTGTTGCACTACTCACCTGTCTTATTGTTTCCAGGTCCATTGGATTAACAATGACTTTATAGTAGTCGGGAACAAACTTTTTATTCACTGGGTGGTGGAATGGCCAGGACTGTAGAGAGAAAATGTATTTATATTATATATTTTATTTTCCCTTTGACAGTGAATGGTGAAGTCACTGTCATTTTGATGTTCCTCCACAGTCACATCACAGGCGCAACTGCGGTGTTATAATGCTGTTCAGACAATGACTTAATTTAAGCCCATCTTTGATGTCCAACATTTTTTCAGGACTCCCCTTAGTTCATAATAAGGTTACAGAATATATTGCTGCTAGAGCTCTTCAGTCACATTTCCAACTTTACTGTGCACATCAATGCATTTTTCAGCAAAGAAAAGAGCAGTCAAGATCTGAAGGTTAGCAATTATATTACCTCTAGGGCGCCAAACAAAATGGCACCTTCCAATGATTTCAACTCTGGGCTTTTTAGATGTATCTAATTATGAATGTAGGCATTCTCCTTGACTATATGATCCTCAAACTAAGACATCCCAGTCTAACCTTGGGAAATCCTGCCTTAGCACAAGTTAATGGGGGCATGACAAAGAAACGCAGAGGGAGCAAAGTTGCATTACTGATGGCATAACCAGACAAACAAGGTCATAAACAGGACTCTCCATATCAGTGGCAACTCCCAAGAGCTGTAAAGCGAAATACAGCATTTGTCTAGTTGTGTTTCTGCTATAAGGTACAATAAACAGTGCAAAATGCCCAGTGAGGATGTTGATCCAAATACTCGATCTCTCCATAAGTGAACTTGGAACATTAACCAGCAATGCTCCAGCACAGAAAGAAATTGATGTAATAAGTTCTACGTGTATGCTCAATTGTTGATTTAACACGTGTCCAGGATATACAGTGCTGGCAGGGCACTTTAATTCCTACTCAAATACTGTGACTCAAACACATAACAAGCAGCTGATAGTCTATTAAACCCTTTAGTGACACAAGCCACGCTGCTCTTTGCAATACAATAATAAAGCTGAATGCCAGTGTTTGCAGAGCTAAATATAACCTTATGTTGTGTATTTTTTAAGTGTAAAATGTCCTTATAAGTAAATTGGGTCATGTGAGCAGAATAATAGGTAATGTAATAAAACCTGCAAAATGTCTGCTGGTATTGTATAATCCAGGTTGCATTAACTGGTCACCTATTTCAAACTATTTTGAGAACTGGTACAACCTTGGCAACTTTTATTAGGCAATATTAGGAAATAAAGAAAACTTGGAAGGACAGACTGCACTAGGTTCTAGATGTTATTTGGGTTGATGGTATGAGACCCACATACAAGACTATACGTAGAGAGGCGGTCCATGATAGGTTGCCTATAGTTGGGATGAATTGGAAGGATAAAAGAAAGAGGACACATAAGAGAAGTGTGCACTGTAGATAAAATTAGCAGAGTAATACACTCAGACTGTTTAGGCCTATCTTGACAAGTAGAGGAATCCAAGTGAATAGGATACTGTTAAGAACTAGTTGAATTGTGACTGCTACATTGTCACAAAGAAAAAAAGAGAACTGTTACAGAAAAGGGCACTGTAGTTGTGACAGTGTTGAGTGATAAAAAAGTAACCAGAGTGGTATCTCTGCCATAGAAAATAATTGTAACGAAAAAAACTAACATTTTGGGAGTTGTTTATTAAGGACCGAGTTGTGTTTTCCATGGAAATTTGAGTTTTCAAGATTATTTTTGTGGTTGAAACATTTTTTTGAACCTGCCAAGGTCATGTAGGAGTCAATGACAGAGGTCCCTTGAACCAACTGAAGATTTTAATAGCCTTCATGATGTTCAAGTTCACTCACTGAATCTAGTTTTTTCTTTAAGGGGAACTCTGTCTTCCAAACCAAAATTTGATAAAGAGGCCCACATAACACAAAAACCCCTAATATACCCATTACAGTTACCTGTGTCTTCAAAAACTATGAATAAATGCCATTTTCTATGCTGAAATCCAGCTGTTTAACAGTTCCTGTATTTCTGCATCATTTGAAATCATGGCAGGGAAGGAGGTTCTAAAACTAATGTTACAAATTTTAACAACTTTTCCACAGCTTACAGACAGCATGCAGGAACTACATACCCCACAATGCATTGCACTGTGATGTTCCTTTCCTTATTGAAATCATGTGTGCAAGGGATTGTGGGGTTTGGAGGATGCAGGCTAAGGGCAGCTGCCTGCTGATACAAAGTAACAGTAGTCAGCCAGCTCAGAAAGTAGTCAGACAGATCAGCAAGAGAGCAGGGGACTACACTTAGGGAACTGTTCCAAACCATTATGCATATTTTTTAATTGGCAACCTGCCTGGTTAACAACCTTGTTACCATGCCAGATCTAAGCTCAAGCATGCCGTGTTAAAAATTGCCAGTAGCATTAGCATTTTCTCAGCAATGTATCCACCCAGGTAAGTCAATAAAGGAAGGAGTGATTGTCACTTTTGCACCTAACCCATATCTCATGCTACATGGGTTTCTGGAGATGTAAAATTTCTGAAGTGGCAATGAATGATCCTTAAGAGCAGGGTCTCAGCCTGTAAAATGCAATTCTTGGTTACTGCTTCTACCACTAAGTTGCATTTGGATTTTAGGGTCTGTTGGTCAGTTCACCAATATCAGAAACTGCTATTAGTATTCAAGAATGCCTTACATTGATTCTACCATGGTACATTGTGGGTTAAGGCTTTATGAAACAACACTAAATATTCTACATGATCGCACATGACAAGGATAACCGCAAGGAAACCCTGAAAGATGTTTTCATGGCTAAGCAACACCATGCAGGTCCTCAAGGCCACTGTGAAAAACACTACAACCCACAGATAATACATTAGGTACCCTGTCCCATTTTATTTTGTACAGTGTTAAAATAAGTAAATTGTAAAAAAGTAAACTCACATCTGGCACAGCCATCATCTTCTGTGTAACTATGTCCAGAATAAAGGAGAAAGCAACCTGGTCATCATCATCCAGCAAAGGGTTAATAGCTTTCTCCAGGCGAGCCAACTTGTCCTCTTTCTACAAAAAGATCAACCATTTTGGCATTTTCAGTGATAAGCCTACATATTTTTCATCTACTTTTTGTTGACCCCTCTTTTGTACTAACTCCTTGCCTTGACAAATAAAAATATACACATAAAAATATAACGTATCATTACTCTGTACACGTATAAGATTATAATTTATATGAGGATTTCTTTTACTGTGTTTTTTTGTTACTGGCCCTTTAAATTGAGCAATGCCACTCACTACCCCTACGTCTTCTGTTCATGTATACTAAGCTTTGTTATACCTCTATCATTGTTGCATTTGAGAGTACATTTCTTCAGTATACTATTTTCCAGAGCAACTGTTCTGTTGCGAGACAATAATGGCAATCCCACCGTGCTGTGCAGGGTGAGCATGATAACATTATAGTCTATGGAAGTGTATTTTCCAGAAATGTGGTGTCTATCTGCAAGCAAGGGTTGTCACAAGAACCAAAAATTGCCTTGTTCCAGTGCCCTAAATCAGGGGTCCCGAACCTTTTTTTACCCATGAGCCACATTCAAATGTAAAAAGATTTGGGGAGCAACACAAGCATGAAAAAATCCCTGGGGTGCCAAATAAGGGTAGGGATTGGCTATTTGGTAGCCCCTATGTGGACTGGAGGAGACTTTACTTGGCACTATACTTAGTTTTAATGCAATTAAAACTTGCTTCCAATCCTGAAATTAAAAAACAAGCACCTGCTTTGAGGACACCAAGAGTAACATCCAAGGTAATGGAGAGCAATATGATGCTGACAAGCTACTGGTTGGGGATCGCTGGCCCTAAATGTATGTTTTCATTTATAGCTTTAACTGTGAGCTGTTGTGCTGTTCTCTCAAGTTTCTGTAAGCTGCTTACCTCCCTCAGTTTCTCCTCACACAGTTCCAGCATTGCCTGAGATATCTGGGTCAATGAATGCTTGGGCCCTAGAGAAAAGTTTATTTTAGAAACAGAACACGACATAACCCATTTTATCAGTCAAGAATGGTTATGCTCTACATTTTATATTAAAAAACGAGGTTCTGCAATGCTCGTTTTACCATTGTACAGAATGCTATTCTTCACTATCAGTTCCACCGCTTCATGGAACTCTTCTCGGGATGGGTACATTCTCTTGCGCACGTTTTCCCGTAACGTCTGAAGATCCATGGGATTTGTCACAATTTTGTAATAGTCTTTCACAACTTTTGCATTAACAGGACTATGAAATGGGTAAGTCTAGATGGAGAGATGGATGGAGTGCGGCATTATTAACAAATACTACTGTGAGCAAACCCCAGTCAGTGCAGATATGCCCCCCTCAGTAATACAGTGAAATGATGTCTCTCATGTCATTAATGATAGACTCCAAGACAGACAAAAAGGGTGACCATAGGATCTGTTCTTCGACGGTGGATAGACTTGTGGGGACGCTGCAAGTAGGAAATATGTGACTATAGATATATTCAATTTAACAACATTTCAATAAGTATATATTGTTGGGCAGCTTACACACACACACGGACACACACATACAGACAGACAGACAAGTACATTGTAGATCACGCAAGAATAAATGTAAAATATTTAATGTATAAATAAGAATAACATCAGGGGACACATATAAAGTCTACTTTGCAACTCAAAACAGGGTTTATATTGTCAATAGTATCAGGCCATTTCATGAGCGATGATGAACCACCCTAAACATCCTGGGGACCAAAAATGGGGTCCTGGTCCATAAATTAAAAATAGCTGGATTATCACAAGCAACAATTTATGTGTGTTGGATTTTATTAGACTTATGAGGACAAAAATTAATTTCTTTAGTATGAAGGACCAGATAAAACAGCTCAGAGCATTTAGACAAATTAAATGACTTACATTAAGGTAATCACAGTGCACAGTGCTCCCAACTCTGCGCTTCTTTTTTGAGGCAACTGTTTGGGGAATTTCAGAACCAGCGATTTCCTACGTACCTCATGAGCACAGCAACAGGAAAAAGAAAAGATTGCGATAGATAAACGACAATGAAACACTTGGGATTTTTTTTCTTGCAGGCAAATGACTAAACCAGACTTTGATACAGGTATGGGACCGGTTATCCAGAATGCTCTACTACTGGAAGTTTCTGGATAACCAATCTTTCCGTAATTTGGATCTTCATACTTTATCTCTTATTATGTAAACATTAAATAAACCCACTAGGCTGGTTTTGGTTCCAATTAGGATTAATTAGATCTTAGTTTGGATCTATTACAAGGCAATGTTTTATTATTACAGAGAAAAAGGAATTTTTTTTTTTAATTGAAGTCTCTTCACAGTTTTACATATTCAAGTTTACATTAATGTCATTATCATTGCAAGTTGACCATCATTTAAGTAATAAATCATTTTGATCACTGCCAGATTTGTTTGTGTGTTCTTTGATAATATAAATGTGATATATATAATACAGGCTGAGATGGTAAGAAATACTACATGTTGGGTAGTGGTGGCTAGTGAAGCGATTGTGGGAGGCTTCTTTTCTTTTTCAGTTTAAACAAATATCAACACAACAACAAAACAAAAGCAAAATTATTTACATTAATTGAGCCTGTTACTCGCCCTTGTTAGAGGGATTTCAATGAGTCTTCCATTATCTTCATATTGGCGAGTCCTGTAAGGCAGGCCTGTATACCCTTTTTTTTGGTTGTTAGTGCTAGAATTAGGGGGTTATTCCCTCAGAGACTTCCTAAATCATACCATGTGATCCGATAAAATGTAGAATGTGTCAGTTTTATTAGATCTGGGGGGAGACTGTCAAAAAATTTGGTGGTATGGGATATTTTGTTTATAGATGCTTCTAGACAGTCCATGTGAAACAAGAAATGCAGTTTATTTTTTATTAGATTCAGGGAGGATGGGGTGGGTGATAACCATTCCTGTAATTTCCTAGCAGCCGCGGCTTAACCTTTCTGCCAGGGCTTTGTTGGCTCTGGTTATTTGTTAAGTTTACTGAATAGAGCCCATTCAATGTTGGGTTGGAATGTTTGTTTAGTTAGAGAGTGCCAATACCCATATACCTCTGTCCAAAAGGTTTTGATTAGTGGGCATAGCCACATGCAGTGAATTAGAGAGGAGTCAGCTGTTGAACATCTCAAACACGATGGACTGGCCAGAAGTCTTAGCGGGGTCAGACAAGATTGGTGTAATATTTGTAAGGCCATAATCTGGTATTGACTGGATGGTAGTATGTGCATGGAGTGAGCATTAAGTTTCACTATATTTTATGTTGATGTTTCTGGGATTGAGGTGTCATTTCCTAATGGATTTAGGTTTGCTTTTGTGGGTCTGTATATATGTGACGTGGAATGTGATGCGCTGGTTCACTTCCATATATATATGGTTTAATGGACTGAAGATTTGTTGCTCTGTCATCATACGCAAGACCTCCCTCGGATAGTGGGTAGCTTGTAAGTAGTAAAAGTGTTGTCTGCAGAGAATTGGGTATTTGGTGGATGCTTCTGTAAATGTCATGATGTTTAGTGTGTTGGTATGTATGTCTCTTATGCAGTAGATGCCATTTTTCCACCAGGTAGTGAATGTATTTGATAGCAGACCACTCAGAAATTGCTTGTTACCGGTCCAAGGTACTGTAGGTTAGAGAGAGGGTTTGTGTGGTTTTCCCTTTGTGTCGGGCATGTCTCCAGGCTTTAGAAGTGCTCATGAATAGGGGG